>NIPQ01092178.1:0-54666 GCA_002806875.1 Lepidotrigona ventralis hoosana | reverse complement strand
ATTAGAGTAAAGGTATAATTGTTATGTATATAAAGTTACGAATATCAGTGAATCAGTTGGTTTTATAATCAGTAATTAATTAGAGCATGTAATTTCGATCTGCTTGAAGGTCTTACATAAACTGGCGGCCTTTCTACGACTTTGAATACTTGATTTACTTCGTGTCCTTATTTCCAAATATTTCTTTGTAAATGACACAGTGAAATTTAAGATACTAAATGCAGAGACACGAAAGAAGCAAATTTCTTTTTTTTTTTTAATTATTAAAAGACAAATAACTGAATATAAAAATCTATCGATTATTCAAGGTACAAAAATTCATCAAATTAGAGAAATCATTTTATTGTTAATATAATTAACATATCGATATTGAAAACTACATATTACTTTTATCCTTATTATTAGTAAATTAGAGCACTAAATTAAATCGTAGTAAATTGTACTTACTAAATTAAAGTAAAAGGATTAATTTAAAAAATTTTCAAGCAAACAGAATTGTACCAATTATTATCACTATATAAAATTCCATTGTTTCAGGTCTTTCTGATTTGGATCTACCTCCGATCGAGCCATTGATCATCCCGGAATTAGGAATGGAGAACGGTCAAGGAGCTGTTCGTGTTAGAGCGTTGTTCTCCAATATTACGGTCATAGGGGCAGGAAATTATTCGCTCATAAAGACACGAATCGACGTAAAGACATACAGGCTTGATCTTCACTTATCGTTTCCAAAGATCGAACTACAAGGCCGTTACGAAGTGGCGGGAAACGTGTTGCTTTTCCCTATTCAAAGCCATGGTGAATTCTGGGCACTTTTCGGTAAGTCGATCATCAAATTTTTCAATATAAAAGAAAGTAAAAAAGCAAAGATATCTGTATAGAAGTTTTTGCAACTGATCTTTAGCATTTGTATAGTAATTGAAGTTGCCAATCGAAGTTGACACCAAAGATACAGAGACCTAAAGTTTGACGAAAACGTTATTTTTTCATCCTAATGATTTACAATAATAATAGATAAAAGATGAGACGTGCCAAACACCAATTAAAATCTCGGACAAATTTTTCAAGAAATTTCTATCTAAATTTCCTCGATGCGAGAAAAGTCGTAAGAATGGGAATGCGATCCGGTTACGAAAAAAGACAGATCGTGTCTAATTTTCTATTCTCTGACGCGCTGGGAAACTCCAACATTTCTACAATTTAATTAAAAGTTGAAACTTGCTAGACAAGAATGATAAAGAATGTTAAGAGTCACCAGAAAAATGAAAATATCTTTTTGCAAATGACACACAGCGAAATGTAAAGTTGAGATTCTTTTATACGTCACACTTAAGAAATTTCCTTAAGAACATTCTATAAAATTGCTGATCTCGTATCCTATGTTCGAAAGCATAGTTTCAGATACACGCAGCTTCTTTACTCCGTAGTATTAAGAAGATAAAAATTCACAAAAACTATATTTTCCAGGAGATGTTCAAGCGATCGCTCGTCTCCAAGGAGCGGAGGAGATCCGCGACGGGGTTCGTTACCTGAAAGTGGCACGGATGTTGGTCGATTTCAGTCTGGCTCGAGCGCGATTCCGCGTGGTCGATCAATTAAACGGCGATAACGTGATCGGTCAAGCGATGAATCAGTTCCTCAACCAGAACGCGAAGGAGATCATCGAAGAAATGAGACCAGCCGCCAGTGCCAGCATCGCCAAACATTTCAAGAGCTTCCTCGGCAAGGCCTTGAGCAAGGTCCCGTTAAAAGTTTGGCTTCGCGACACGTAGTTAACGCGAAGGAGATCATCGAAGAAATGAGACCAGCCGCCAGTGCCAGCATCGCCAAACATTTCAAGAGCTTCCTCGGCAAGGCCTTGAGCAAGGTCCCGTTAAAAGTTTGGCTTCGCGACACGTAGTTTCTTCGGATCATCTCTCCTGTCTTTCTTTTTCTTTTTTCTTTTTTTGTTTTTTCTATAAACGTTGTCGGGGAAAAAAAATCACGTTTCCTTAATTCTTCGAAGCGCGATTTGGATCGTCGAAACGGACACTTCGGATCATCTCTCCTGTCTTTCTTTTTCTTTTTTCTTTTTTTGTTTTTTCTATAAACGTTGTCGGGGAAAAAAAATCACGTTTCCTTAATTCTTCGAAGCGCGATTTGGATCGTCGAAACGGACGAATCGTGTTTGGGCAATGAAAACAACGAGAAGAGTGTTTTCGAAAACGGAGTATTTCGGTGGACTGATGATGATTTGAAACTTTGGTTCAAATTTGTATGTATCGTGCATTTCTGTGCATTTTGTGGTAGCTGAGAGAATATTGTTTCACAAATTCATTGTGAGAATTATCGAGTGAATATTGTTACTATTGAGTTGGTGCTAGGGTAGAACTTTGGTTGTTTGAAATATATTTTATGAAACTGAGAAATATTTTAGAAATTGTTTTTCCTTTTGATTATTACATACTTTTACCTGTATCTTGATTATTAAATTGTTTTACTTATAATTTATTTCCATTATGAAGCTATTTCATTTCTAATTCATCTACTTTGATTCATCAATTATTTTCGTAATAATTCTTTAATTTTACATTCAAACAATCTTAGTCACACCGTACTATTTTCTGTTTCTTTTAACAGTGAAATAAACTTGTAGCATGAGTCGCTCATCGTTAATTTCAATGTACAACTAAATTCTCGCTTTTCTTTTATCGATATTATATCACACATCACACACATTTACAGTAGTTTTGTGCAGAGAAAAATGAGTGACTTCTCTGCACAGAGACTAATTATGTGCATATAATATTAATATAATAATAATAATAATTTAATTTCATCCGCAGACGATCTACGCATTTCTCTCAAATATCTATCTACATTTTTATCTTTGCCTCAAGATTTCTCATTAATTAAATAAATCTCAATAATTTTCAAAAGAGTCAATATCATCTCGGAAGACTATAAAATTCCATGAAATTGTATTTGAAATCGTTATCTCTTGACTTGAATAATCTACATTCTGCCACAGTGGCGAACTACATATCATTTGTTCTTCACTATGTATAGCTTTCTTGAAACATGCAAATAATGAGGGAAAAGGAAAATTAAACAGACGTGTCAACCTTTTGGATAAATTTTTACGTCAGAGACTAGGATATCCTAGAGATTGAAAGATAATCAGATCCTCTGTGTGGTGTAAGACAGGCTGTCAGAACTCTGACAGTTCCTTATTTATAAAGGTAGTGTAGTATGACGATATGTTGATTCTGTATTCGTCATTTCTTGAAATATCTATAAATTACTTATTTCGTGTTTCCATAGTCGTCAAGCATTATACCTATGTACATATGAACATATCTTGATCACATACCCCAGTTAAAGTATCTCTTTTGTTTTTTTTAGAATTTAAGTATCTGAAGAACTTAAATATCTAAGACATTTATGTATCCTTTTTGTTTCTAATGACATGAAAGGTGTTTCAGAGAGACCTTCGAAAGAGGAATATCTTGTGAAGAACATGTTTCTTGTTATCATTTCTTTCGAATCTTTTCTAGAATTTTTTTTTTTTTTTGTTAGCGTTATATACTTGTTTTTTTTTTAATTTATCACTGCTATAAGTATCAGCCATTTTCCAGTTTTTTTCTTTTTTTTTTTTTATAATTTTATTTTTATTCCGTCTCTCACACAAACGAATTAAATATTTTCTCTCAAAATTCTACCAATTATTATGAAATATAAATATTTTTAAATTCCTTTTGAATTTCATGCAACAATTTCTCTCTCTCTCTCTCTCTCTCTCCATTATTAAATAACTTTTAAATAATGAGTCATTAAATAACTTTAAAATAATGAATCTTTAGTGTTAAGTAGGATTCAGCCGATAGTTTTTACTCCATTAAATTTCATATACATTATTGCAAGCAAATTTTGTTTGAATGGTTAGCTACGATAATTTTAGAAGTAAGTTCACTCGATGAGTTACATACGCACGTGCATGCGTGCATAAATTCTAATATAGTAACCATAATAAACCGTAAGATACGATTCCACACTACATTGTGAACAAATTTTACTTCAACAGCCAACTTACAGATAATTACAACAGAAACAAATAAATACCGCATGGCCTACATACACGCCACATTGCGAAATATCCCCTGCAAGATATCGATAATAGAAAGCTAGATGATAGACACCGAAAATAAGAAGAGGACCGTTTCAACGATGAAACATAAAGTTCGTCTAATAGAATTTTCAATTAATAATCTATTCTCCCACTGTACAACCACGAAGTATGTAACTCGAAACAAGATACAAAACGTCGAACTGAACGCCACCCGATAATGAGAATTAGAGGCGTGGTAGCATGCCGTATCGTTCGACCTTCGACCTCTGTCGTCATCCCTTTTTCTGTCTCCCGTTTGCTTCCTGAAGATTCCCTTGTTGAAAACCAACCGGTCCCTCGAGCAATCGGGTCACAGACGTTCCGAGAGCACACCGGGTTAAACGTTCGCGTGCAAACAACTTCGGTTCTACAACGACAAGCCGAGCAAAGTGACGAGGTTGAAGCGAATCGATTGACGATCAGTCGACGACCGATTGGCCTTGGTATTTGGCGGTAATTCCTGATGCTACACGACGAAAACGATCTCCAACGCTCGAACTATCGAGGCAGAGGGTAGTGAAAGATAGACGAAAGGTGTCGTCGATCGAGGATTGGACCCTAAGGATTGGAAAAGAAAGGTCACTACGATGATGGCCCAATTCACCAAGAGGCAGTGGCTCACGCTAATCGTCATCAGCCTTGCCGATTTTGCTAACGCGATCTGTGTGTCGCTACAGGCGCCGTTCTATCCGCAGGAGGTGAGTAAAAGTCGAGGATAGTTGTTGCTTTAACAGCAGAGTTGTGAAATATTTTTTTTCTTTTTCGTCCTTTCGTGTTTTCGCGATGGGATTACGCGGTGATTCTGTGGAATCAAAGAATCATACAGCGACTTTAGGACGAAGATCGTAATTGTTTAGAGTTAATAATCAGTTGATAATAAGTCTGAAGCTGCAAAAGTACACGAACAATNTTTTTTTTCTTTTTCGTCCTTTCGTGTTTTCGCGATATCGATGGGATTACGCGGTGATTCTGTGGAATCAAAGAATCATACAGCGACTTTAGGACGAAGATCGTAATTGTTTAGAGTTAATAATCAGTTGATAATAAGTCTGAAGCTGCAAAAGTACACGAACAATGTGTAAAACATTGAAATTGCTAATTCTCCTAATTATATTCACAAAAATATAAATTTATGTAATAATTAATAATGTAGATCCAATGTAATGTAATCCAGTAATAATGTAGATTATTATTTATTAAATGATAATTTATATGTAGAGTATTTACATACACGCAAGTAATGGCTGGTAATTCTAATTTTGATATAGTAATTTGATTGAATAGATTTACTAAAATTTGTTCAAAAAATTTTGTTAATAAAGTTGAATTTTAACAGCTTTAAACAGCCTTGAAGATTTTGTNTGTAATAATTAATAATGTAGATCCAATGTAATGTAATCCAGTAATAATGTAAATTATTATTTATTAAATGATAATTTATATGTAGAGTATTTACATACATGCAAGTAATGGCTGGTAATTCTAATTTTGATATAGTAATTTGATTGAATAGATTTACTAAAATTTGTTCAAAAAATTTTGTTAATAAAGTTGAATTTTAACAGCTTTAAACAGCCTTGAAGATTTTGTAAGAATTTGGTACAATTTCCATTTTTACTTCCATTTTTTTTTTCGATATGATCGTTTACACTTAGGACATTTTAATTTAGTATTTATTGTATGTAAATAATTCGGCACGACGCCATTTTCAATCAATCAGTCAAAGACAACTGTATGTACAACTCACATTTAAATACTGATAGTCTTCAAACTGAATAACTTATTCGCTGACTATTACGAGCATGATAAAAATAATCTTATGATGAAGAAAGTTCATCTGCCTCTGTAAGGTTCCTTACGTAAAAGAGAAAGTAATAATTAAATAATAGTAATCATTAGAATAATAATTAAATAATTTCCCTACTAATATAACTCTAATTCGTTCAACTTTTTGAAAAGTAACATAAAAACTTACTTAACAACGTTACGTGAGAGTTAATAAAAGAGAAAACAATAATTTCATATTTAATAACAAATAATAACAAAATACTAATTATTAAAATAATAATTAAATTATTTCCCTAATAAATTCATTCAACTTTCCAAAGAGTGACCTAGGACTCTCGTAGTTTCTCGTAGTTTAGAAATTCCAAAAAAAAATGTTGGAAAAAATGGAGAAGAAAAAGAAAAGAAATTCTTGATACGTCGATAAGTTGATTTATGACAAGAAGGACGTACGTCTTTTGTATAAACAAATGTTTATCGAGCTTGTCTGCCTCAGAGGTTAAATACTGAGTGCAAGTTATCAATTTACGTGGTTCATTAAGAAATACAAACGCGGTTCACACGTCGTCTGCTATGAAATCTACGCATATATGTTGCGAGAATGAAAAGTATCATCGTTTGTTGTATATGTGCATTCGTTGTTTGTGCAGAAATTTCTTACGTAACTGTAGAATTATCTTCGTGAAATGGATTTCGATCAAGAATGATAAAACGTACTTTGTAAAATAACTTTTGATCTATCTTATTTAGAGAGCTTTCTGCTTGTCCGCTGTAATTAATCGAATTTTTTCCTAATCTTAATACAGAAATATAGATTATCATTTTGATGATGATTCAGTGACACACATAATAAGAAAATGAAAGAATTTATACGTTGCAACTTTGAACTATTGGGATCATTGTGGTAGAATTCGACAAATTGAAATACAAGACAACTCGTTTTAATTTTAATTTCAATCATTAAAAGTTCGAGTTATTTTAATTCGAAATTGAAGTTTGTATTCCAATTGAAAGCAAGATATCTTGTTGAAAAGCCTGATGCAACTTATCACGATCATTAACTAATATTCACGCGATGTCACTTTTTTTCACCGAACTCCTTCGAACACCTTATCATTCAATTTTTGTATTTCGGACGCGAGTTAAATATCGAAAAATTGAAGCAGAATAGCTTTCTGATAACGTAGAATTCACGGATTACTTATTAGTCTGATTGAGAATTCAAATATACAATTAAACAATTATTAAAGAGAATAAATTATTACTTTATACTTATATGATCTCCAAAAACTGTAAGCGGCCGTAAATGATAAAATTTTGGCAACAATGAGAAAACTCTTTGCAATTAATCTTAATTCTCTATTTATAGTGATTTACATTTAATTTTAGTTAGTAGAAATCAGCTATCATCTATTAAAGAACTGAAATAGATTATCTGACCATAAATCAGCAATCGCAATTCGCGTAACGATTTTACCAGTATCATGCTGCTTAATCTTAAAAGATTAAATATTTCTTTGATGAAGAGAAATTCCCTAATATATCAATAGGAATGGGTCATCCCAATTGCGTAATGGAGTAAAAAATGCAAAATATATGTATGTAAATATGTTAATTAAACATGTTAATGACATTCTTCAATTCGACATCAATACATAAAAGTTGCTATAATTTCTCCTTTTTCTCCTTTGAAATAAATAATATGAAATAAATTATAAAATATAAAACGTATATTGCTATTGGTATTTTAGGTGCTGGAGGACATAGAAATAATTTGAATCAGAGAAACTAAGAAGTTTTGCAACGTGATGATCCATAAATACATTAAATTAAATTAAGTTGAAATCAACTAAAATTTATTAAATTCAATTAGAAATCAACAGTAAAATAAAAGAACACAATACTACTATTGTTAAAGAAGTGGTGGAGAAAATTTTCAAGACGAAGCTTACGTGTAAATGATAATTGTGGAATGATAAATTTATCGTGCTACAAATAAACTAGCCATGAGTTACTTGTCGCTAATTGTGGAATATCAGTTTCGAATACTTTTTGACTGATTCACATGATAGACACAACGCGAGTTATCAATGATGCATAATACTAGCACGGTGCATAAACAAATAAACTAGCCATGAGTTACTTGTCGCTAATTGTGGAATATCAGTTTCGAATACTTTTTGACTGATTCACATGATAGACACAACGCGAGTTATCAATGATGCATAATACTAGCACGGTGCATAACACTGCACTTTATGTGCATGCATAAATTTCAGGTTGTGATTATGGAACAGAATTTTCTGCGAAAGTATACGAATATGCTCTCCAATTGCATTTATTACAGGGAAAAATTTCATTTACGAATTCTTTTTNAAGGCTGAACTTTCATCAGATTCCACGACCTTGGCGAAATTCTCGTCGCTCTCATTGACTTACTTATTCCTTATCTCGTTGTAATTAAATTAATAGCTTTGTCGCTGAAAGCTTTTTATCTTTTTTATAAATATTTCCAAACTAATCATCCAACCAATGTTAAGCTCAGTAATTAAATTTAAAGTAAAATGAAAATTGCATAGTTTGCGTATAGACTTTGATGCAATTAAAAAGTTGTCAAAAGATGTTTTCAATATTACAATACGACATTTTGGAATTCACTGAAACGATCATAGATGTCATCGAAAAAATTTCAAATTTCGAAATTTAAAATTGAAATTCTGCCAAAGTACACTTAAATTTTTAAGAATATTTTCCCCAAAGTTTTCACAATCTGTCAATGTCAACATTAATTTATTTTTAAAATTCTTCTCCTATGGTAGGTCAAATTCTTGTGTTAAATTAGCGATTCTCATTTTTCTGTCTGGCTGTTGAAAAAGGGAAAGGAAAATAAAAAAAAATTGAATATTAATATTAAGAACCCAACGGTAGAATTTCCCCTTGCCTTCTGAAATCGTTTCCCATTCTCGCTCGTGATTCTCTGCTGCGTGAAGTGTCTAAAGTTTATCGGGATTTATCATGGCCAGCGTTAATTGCAGTCGAACGCGTGATAATGCGACCAAGTAATAACACGGAATCGTCCAATATTTCGTATTCCTTTGCGTAAAATCAAAGACCAAATATATTTATTATTCCTTGATCGAGCGTAGTTGGTCATTTTCTTACTTTGTTTGTTCGCAGGCCGAGAAAAAAGGAGCATCGCCTTCGGAATACGGATTGGTCTTTGGGATTTTCGAGTTCATCGTCTTCATCGTCAGCCCCCTCTACGGGCAATATGTAGGTGAAATAATTATCGAAATATATAACAATTATGAAATATATACTTTGATTTCTCGCTAATTCTTAGTTTTTAATATTTCAGAATTTAAATGTCTTGCCACGACGAAGCCTAGCTTTCCATTTTACTCCTGTCATAGGATAAAATAGCGAAAGAAATTTTGAAATTGATTCTTAAAGAATTTTTATGTGGCAAAAAAAAAAAAATTTCAGAATTTAAATGTCTTGCCACGACGAAGCCTAGCTTTCCATTTTACTCCTGTCATAGGATAAAATAGCGAAAGAAATTTTGAAATTGATTCTTAAAGAATTTTTATGTGGCAAAAAAAAAAAAGAAAAAAGAAAAATTATATGTACTTGAACTTAAGTTTGAAATTTAATTAAAATTGTCTCTACAATTGCAAAATTTGAAACATATTATATAGAAGAGATAGATCTTTAAAAAGTTGAAAAAAAAAAAAAGAAAAAAGAAAAATTATATGTACTTGAACTTAAGTTTGAAATTTAATTAAAATTGTCTCTACAATTGCAAAATTTGAAACATATTATATAGAAGAGATAGATCTTTAAAAAGTTGAAAATGGTTGAGAGAAATTAATTAAATGTTCGAAGGAATAGTTTATACTGATCTATCGTCTTTAACATGATATTCTATTCTAGATTAAACAAATCTGATAAAGAATTATTTCTCGCTTGTGATTATGGAAAAAGATTTAATGCCAATAATAAGATCGCGAGAGAGAGAGATTGTCTAAGAAAATACGAGAACCTAACCGATGATAGCTCCGTTCATTTTGCTGTCAGAAGTTGCCTGCTGTTAGGCGACTACTTTTTATCAACTGTTTTTTCCTCCTAACCTGATGAAATATCGTTCGTTTCTCTAAATAAAGCTAAAAAATTAGCTGAAAGAACTGTCTAAAATTAATCTGCCGCTTAATCTGTACACAGAGCTATAATTTTCCTTATCTCCCTCGAAAGAAGTTCCCTTTTCATTAATAATTTATCTTTATTGGTGAAAAGAAAATGACGCGATCAAAGGGATTGGAAGATAAAGTATCGCTTGGCAACTTTCAAAACACTTCAAACAATTTTCGTGATTCTATTTATAACTGTACAGTTCATATATTTTTTTGCTTTGAACTATAGTTCAATGTTGAAACTAGAGAAACACGATCTGGAGAACAGGAAATGAAAGCATTCGAATTCTAAGTATAGAGACGCAATTTTAGATTTTTGTTGTACATCACGTTTCCTATTTTTAACTATTTGTTCGGTTATTTATTGGAAATTCTATTTCCTTAATTTCTATGTATTTGTTCTCCATCCCTGTTTAGTTTCTTTATTTTATTCTTTATCTTAAATCTATCGATTTATTTATAATTCTGTCTAAAATTCTACTTCTCTCGTTCCATCTGCCTAAAATTTTATTACAACGTAAATTATTCCTTTCATTCATCTTCTTCGCAATCATAAAAGAGAAATAAATCACACAATAAAATAATATCTAAATTATTATTTTATACTCGTATTTTTTTATAATTATTCATAAAAACGTGTTGAAACAATCGATACTCTAGTATGAATAAATAATCACATAATCCCGGACAAATATTTCTCTTGCGTAATAAAAGAAAGAATGTTGAGTTTCACACAGTGAGAAATAATCATGACGATCGTTCTCTCCCCACTGCAATTATTAAACGATGGAATTTCAAACAACATTTATTGTCTCGTATAATTATCCCGTATTAATTGTCTCGTATAATTATCTCTCGATATAATTGATCTAAGCGACATTTTATAATATCCCCTAAAACGTACCATCAATATCAACGAATGGTATTTATTACACAATTTATTAGTAATAAGCTCTTGAACCTCTCACTAAATTATCCAAATATTGATCTGCAACTCAAGTACATATTTCAGAGTTAATTAATAACATATTTCAGAGTTAATTAATAACATTCACTATTTTTTTAGTTACACAGAATCGGGCCAAAACTATTGTTCAACGGTGGCATCATGACGACAGGGACGTGCGCCATCTTCTTCGGTCTGCTCGACAGAGTGAACGGCCATTATCCCTTCATAGTACTTTCGTTCGTGATTAGAATCGTCGAAGCTATGGGGAACGCGGCGTTTCTCACTGCCAGTTTCGCCATTATCGCCAAAGAATTCCCGGATAACGTGGCTATCACCTTCGCTAGTTTGGAGACATTTTTTGGTCTGGGCCTCATTGTTGGCCCCACGGTGGGCGGTGCGCTTTATCAGGTAAACCAACGTGCTCTCTGAATCTACGTTTCCTTTTTTTTTTTTTTTTTTTTTTTAAAANTTTTTAACACATTAAGAGTTCAGGGATCGCGTTTCATCCTTTCTGCTCGAAATCGTCAGGCGCAAGAGTTTGGGTCAATGGTTAGAAACGATGGAAGCAATTGTAGAAAGGTTGAAGTAATGGAGCTTTTTACGATTTATTCGGAGATAACGATAGACTGCTGGATTCTATAGCGTTTTTTTTTTAAGTAATGACAAGTTAAATACATTCTGTTTTGCTATTTTAAAGATACTGAGTGTAATAATCTTCTGTTTAAAAGATTAAAGAATACATTTGCAGAGTTAATAAACTAAATTAAACATTCACTGTTTCAGTACTCTAAATACATTGAATGTAATAATTTTCTACTATTAAAGAAAATACATACAGAATTAAATTCAGGATTATTACGAATCTTTAAAATATTATTAACACTAGAACTACCGACAGTTGAGACGTAGCTATCTCTACCAAAACCAGTCAAAATGATTGGTACTGGTATAAGTAGCCATGATACAAAATTACTTTTATTTTAAATGAATAAAACAAAATTAAAGTTCATTATATTAATCCTTTAGCTATCCCTGCAAAAGTCATTACATCATTGCGAAGAAAAAATGTAACATGAAGTAGGAATTTTAAAATAAAGTTTTCAGACCAGTCAAAATGACTGGTGTGGTAGTTCTAGTGTTAATTACAAAAATATAAAGTTTTAACTGCGATAAATGAATAAAACATTGTTTTATTACAGGTTGGCGGATACATAACACCATTCGTTGTCCTAGGATCAGCTCTCTTCATAACTGCAGTTATAACCATTTTTATATTACCAGTTCACCCTAACAATAACGAAGCAGCTCACAATACAGTAGGTAAGATTTTCAAAAATGTTCAATTGTATCTGTATTTTATTCTGTCTTATCGTTTTCAACTTTTTCTAAAATAAACTTTTGTTCCGTGTAATTTCAATGATAGACATTTCTATTGAACTACATAAATTAATGTAAAATTTATATTTATATTTTAAATATTTTTCATAGAATTAACAGAGATAAGTAAATATTGTCGATGCGAAATATTTTCACAGGCATGACGAAAGCTCTGAGAATCCCAGGCGTACTGATCGCCACATCGTCTATAATCGCAACCAGCATGAGCATAGGATTTTTGCAAGCTACCTTGGAGCCACACTTAAGGCAATTCAAACTGAGCCCGATCGTTCTGGGGTTAATGTTCGTCATTAACGGTGGAACTTACGCCGTTACCGCTCCTGCGTGGGGTTGGCTCTGCGACAAGCATTCACATCCAAAAGTAACGTCTAATCGCCCATTAACTTATTTTACTAATGGAAAATTCACTGATTCAGAAAGTTCCTATAAACGACGTCCTGGCCCTTTTCACAGAAATTTTAGCTAATTTAGAAAGTCTGTAATTTGAAATAGGTAATAATGCAATTCATAAGTTCGAGCAACTTTTCCCCCCTTCCGATTAACAATTCGCCGTATTAACATATCTCAATTCCGTGGAAATGGATTTCAAGATTTAATTGAATTTTCAGGTGGCCACGGTAGCCGGATGTATACTCGTGGTCGTAGGATTTTGTTTAGTGGGCCCAGCACCTTTCATACCGTGTTCAACCACGCTGTGGATGACAGTCTGTGGTCTGGTGGTTCACGGTTTAGGTATGGCTGCACAGCTGGTTGCCAGTTTCACGGATGCCTTG
This sequence comes from Lepidotrigona ventralis hoosana, assembly GCA_002806875.1. Lineage (NCBI taxonomy): Eukaryota > Metazoa > Arthropoda > Insecta > Hymenoptera > Apidae > Lepidotrigona > Lepidotrigona ventralis. The sequence continues at coordinate 41,424 of NIPQ01092178.1, read as the reverse complement.
AGAACGTCGATGTATGTCACGCAACAAATTATTAACTCACTGTCTAATTTCCTTTTAACGATAGACCTTTCACAATCGGATTTTTGAAATTCACGTAGATCATTGAGAACAAAATTAAGAAGATCGAAATGACTAAATTGGTAATGTTATAAATCATACGTGTCAAAATTTGTAGTTTTATCACGCCGATTAAAATTTATTGACTTTTTCATACTGACAATGAATACAAGTTACTAGAATATTAGTACTATATTAGTACTATACTGTATAAGAATATTAGTACTATACTGTACTATGCAATATAAAGTAGTATTTGTTATTATAACATTTGTTAATTAATTTTAATTAACATTCATTAATTGTATATAGTGTCTGAGACGTTAAAAATTTGTAGACAATACGGATTTTCAAACAATCTGGAGACGTATGGGCTAATAAGCGGACTATGGACCAGCACGTTTGCACTTGGGGCCTTCATTGGACCCAGTGTCGCAGGAATTTTACTAGACAATATTGGATTTAGAAACGCTACTATGTTTATCGTGCTTCTTCACATGCTCGTGGTAAGATATCATTCATCAGCAATTAAGTTTAAAGCCACTGCTCCCTCGAGAGACAACTTCTCTTCTTATAGACATGAAATTTAGCTCCAAAGCTTTACTTAACAACGATCTCTGAATTCCATGATATGAATGTTCGAGGCATGTTCTGCCAAAAAAGTTCTAGACTAATCGAAAATAATCGCCTCCAATCAAATTCTCATCAAATCCAACAGTTAATGATATATTCCAAGAAGTCTAAACGCAGTAGTCTATTATATATTCGAACCTTCATTAGGATGTTGCGAACGAAGAGTGGACTTCTGAGAAATTGTCTCTTGATCGAAGAGAAACAAAAAAAAGATCTTTTTCGAAGATTGATGCATTTTAAATTTCTAAAGGCCACACGTTCTTGACGAAACAACTTTAAAAATTTTATACATTATTGTACGTGTGATGCATTGAAACTATGGGTAATTATACTGCGAAAATAATACAAACATGAAAGGCTATTGACTTAGTAATAGTATTTTCTTTCATGCCTAAAACGAATGAAGAATTTTATCGTCAAGTTTCAATTAATAATAATAAATAATAGAACATATCGGACATAATATTATTATACAAGTTGTAAAATAAACAGGCTTCATTAATAATAATACTAGAAGTTTTGAAACTGATTTTATGAAAAACATATCTCTCATTTGTTCCAATGGTTATCCTCAGTCAGATGAAATCTAAATTAAATTTAATCGCCAAAATTGTTGACATAACTGAAGCTTCCTAAACATGAATAAATTCCAACTAGCCATTACAACTATAATAATCTAATAATTTATTTCCAACGAGATATTCGACGAACGAATATATTCCGAAATATTTTCGACTAAGTTCTACTAAAAATTCCTCAGCCTCGTCATAAATAGTGTATCATCGCGAGTCAGGGGCAGTCTGAGAGTATACTATACCGATCAGAAAATTGATCTGCAAATCGATAACTAAATCAAATTTCTGGCATTACCTTTCAGAGCGTGATGGCAGCAGTGTTTCTGAGTAGTTGCACGCGAAGACACAAACCGTATACGGAGATCGGCCCGACGGAAGACCTAAGGGTACCGTTGACAGACAGCGGCCGCTCGCGAAGCGGAAGTCTTCGACACGCTCGCGGTCAGGGCGTGCCGATCGACAGGCCCAGCGGCATGAATTCCCTGATCGTGTGCAACAGTTATTCGAACAGGGCCGGTGCTTGGTCCCGTGCGTCGTACAGCGGTCGTTATTCCCATAGTTACGGTTCGATCGAGACGAAAAGATACTTAGAAATGACCACGTGATGGCCACTGTTATCCACATGGGCACACGAACTGGGACAAATTCTCAAACAGGGTCGTGCCCGACAGTATTGTCATGTTTCGCGAACCTACAGTTGCTCGTGAAAGTATTCGAACGCTTGTTTGAATCTCGAATGAATAGATCAAGTGTGTTATACGAGATATTCTAATGTTTTATTGATATTACAGTGAAACATCATTGTTGTGATTCTGACTACATCGGTCAAGTTTAAAACAAAAATATATATATATATATATATATATATATATATATATATATATATAAACATATAAACATAAAATNATTGCGCAGAGTGCAGATAATGTGAAAAAAAAAATATAGAAAATTCTTAATTTTTAATCATAATGAAATTAGTATGATATATAATGAAATTTATACGATATGTACGTATAAAAGTTCTTTTATGACAGATATAAACATAAATGTTTCTTTTACGATAAATGTTTGAATACTTTTATCAGCCACTGTAGTTTGTAAAACTTCCTTGGCCATTTATGAGGATCAAAAAAATTTGTCATGGGAAATATTTTGACTTTTTCATTGAAGAATCACTTAGGAAAATAATGTGTAAAGATTATTATTGTAAAACGTAAATGAAATAATTTCATACGCTTCACTCACAATCAGTCGAAACCTTGAAATTAGTATGAGTTTTATAAAACTGAAGAATTTAGAGGAAAATCAACTTGAAATTTTGCTATTTTAGAAAACTACTCTGTATTACAAGAAAATAAATGAAACATATTTCAATATTAAATGAAAAGAGAAGAAATTGAATTTCTGATCAAATATAAAGCTTGAAACTAATACTTGTTTTATCAAAGAAGAAAAATTAATAGATAATATCGAATGATTCTTCTTTCTTAGGAATTAAGAAATTGTTGGATGAAAATATTACACAAAATTGTGCAAGCGTAAATTTATAGAGTTTAAATTAGAATTAAAAATATTTTTTAATCTTCTATATCATATAATTTCAATATAAATTATAAATTTTAATAATCATCAAATGGTAACTTTTAAATGAAATTGTAGCGTTTTTGAGAAAATTTACTCGCGTTACATTAGTTAAAATGTATGTATAAAATTTATTATTTAGAAAAGTCTATTACCAAAGAGTCGAGAAAGATTTCTAATAAACGATTCAGATTTAGGATGCCTCGTTTGTTCATAAAAAAATAAAGAATAAAAATTAAAAATATTATCATCTCCAGTCAGAAATCATCTCCATTACAAAACATGGCAGATTTGAAAGGATACGATGATTGCTGAAGACAAATTTTAGATTTACAGCTCAGACGTTTGAAACAGTATTTTCAAAATGTAGATACACACTTCAATCGAAAAACAGCAACTATTCTTAATTAGAAGAATTATTCAAATGAAATGAATCATTAGACTGCACATATAGAAGATTTGAGAGTGAAAAAAAATATGCACGAAATAGAATATACGAATAAAATAAAATAAAGAAATTTATTCTAATAAAAATTAGGTTCCATCTGCAGTCCAGAAATCATTTATTTTTTCATTGATCAACGAAACAATGAATAATAGAGAATTTAATTTTCATTATTGTCGATGGAATTTTTACTTGCAGTTAATAGGAGGCACGACCCTCATAAAGACATTTCCTGTACAAATAAAGTGTTTTCGAGGAAGAGTAGGCATCTTGATAAGAAAACTTGTTCTTATCGAATTTTCGTCACGTTAGAACCACCAGAAACAAATTACATAAAAGATTGTACTTACATACTCGTGTATGGCTTTAATTGTTATCGGCATTAATACATTTCGTCGATAACGATTCCTCGATGATGTTAGATATTATAGAATAATTATACTTCAACGTGTCTTTAATAAACGGAACATTTTTATTTAATTTTTATTCTTTGATGTTAATTCGCGAATGTTTTACTTTACGGTAAGAATCAATTCTTGTTACACTTATGATATTTATTCATTAATTTCAAAATTGTGTACAGTTCCTTGATTCTACGCAACATATGTATGTACATGTAATTCATTATATTTCTAAGTTTAATTAAATTATAACTTTCACGTCTGAAGTTATGTACTGGTTCAATTATTGACATGAAGCTCGATATGTTTTAATTTGTACACTAGCACTTTTTGGTTAATTTCTAGGAATATGAATAAAAATTAAATGCCATTTAATGCATTAGAAAGCTTGATAATTCGGAAAGCAGAAAATTTGCAAATTCAATAATTCAAATTTGGAAAAATTGAAGAGTCTATAATTTTTAGACTCGAAAATGCAAATCAACAGAAATAAGAAAAGTTAACAATTTAAAAATGTCTATAAGTTTGAAAATTTAGAATATATAAATTTTCAAATGGAAGAAATCGAAAGCTTGAGAATTCCAGAAGCAGGAAATTTAGAAATTGATTATTCGAAACTCCAGAAATTTGGGAAGTCAGAATCCTCAGAATAGATTGAAAATGTGCGTGCTCTATTTGACAATTTGAAAACTTAGACTTCTCTGAGTCTTTGAAAATTCGAAAATACCAGAACTGTCGCGTCATAGAGTTTAAAAAGTTGAAAATCCCACGATTTAGAGACGATTTGAAAATTTAAAAATCGGATATTTCGAGAACTATAAATATATCCAAGATTTAAAAGAAGAAGCAACTTAATAATTGAACCGTTTTTAAATCATCGAAAGTTTCTAAAATCTGAGATTTTTAAAATTAAAAGATCGAACAACGTTGACTCGTACTTTTTAATCTCCTAAATCCCAAGATGGAGAGTTAAATTCTATGTGTAAGATAGATATGTGTGTGGTATTCGTTCGGTCGTCGACTTTGCTGGCGACTTTCGTCCAGCATAGATTTTCACTCTCGATCGAGAGTAACGCGTCACGGGTTTTCTACATTCGCTTAAAATTCCAAGGCATTTGTGCATTCGTGACACACCCACGCACGTACGCGAATTCTTTTGGAACAATAGCTAGTCTGCCAGCCGTTTGCGCGACGCTGCGTGCACGTGCAACGACACCCGTGGAAATCGATAGTTTCCCTGTCGATGATTCACTTCATGTGGCTGTTCAGAGTTTCAACTAGAACTAGTTCAACTTATTTCTATCTTATTTTAGCAGACGATACTCAATACTTAATAGTACTATATATAATACTGTATACAATAACTGTATACAATAAAAAAATAAATAATATAATATACTATAAAAAATATTTTACATATACCTATCTTACCATAACCTCTCGTCAAATGACCCCTCGCGGTACATAAGGTATGCAAAGAATTTTTCTCGGTAAAAAATAAGCTAAGAGAAAAACAGAAAACGAGAAATTGAATAATCAGATATACGAATTTACAAAAAGTCAGATTAGCGAAAGAAATAACGACGAATGTACGATTTTAAAGTAAATTTTGAATTTTGTCATTTGACCCCGCTTGGTACGTTTAGTGTTAAATACGTGAAATGAAACACATAAAGTACAATCAAATAATTTGAAGTGCATTAGAATTAGATACTATAGAATTAAATACTCAAACTTTTAGTAAAGTTATTAGAGTTGTCTATAACGATATTATTTGATAGTTAATTTTTCCAAGAATCGTTATTTAGATTGATTATGAATTATAATAAATTTGTTAGAAATTTCATAGAATCCACAAACTGTGAAAACTAATTTATAAAGCAATTTCCTACTATTCTTTGCACAAATTTGGACAAATCTGACAGTAGTTTTAATGTTAGAATATATATCTCCATAGTAATGTGAGTATTATATTATTTGAAAGTATCTACAAATTTTAAAATCTTGTAAAGTTGCACATATTGTTGCATTTAATACAATTCAATTCGCAAACACGGAATGTTTCAATGTTTTCAGATACCTTCGAATACCTATTTGTTTTTTCGAATGTATTCGATGAGAAGCTTTTTACCAGGATTAGTAAAGCATCAACACTCTGATCAACAGTTATTCTTCCCATTGTTCAAACTCTCTTACACCGGATCCACTCTCGTATTACCAAAGCACCGTGTGCACCGGTAGCTTCTGATTTAAGACGGCGGCGAACGGGTCGCCCGTTCCCGCTACTTCCGGTTCGACGTCCGATAACTCGATCGTAAATTTCGCCGGCGAGTCACCCGCCGCGCGAATTCGCAGCTCGACAATGCGACACGTACGCGCGTATGATCGCCAAATTACGTATTCAGCTCGGTTCTGTTTTCTTCTCTTCTCTGTTTGTCGGTCTGTCTCGACCCGTCCGGAAATTACTCTCGTTCTCCACGTGACACGACACTTTTTCCTTACGGCACGTGAGAACTTATCCTTCCATTAAGCATCGAATGGATGCTCGCGGAATTTTGTGCCACGAAGTTGCGTCAATGTATCACAGACTAACAATAAGTACACGTGAACAACAAAAGTGAAGATGACACAGAGAGAGAGAGAGAGAGAGAGAGAGATATGACTGAGAGCTTGGAAGAATTTAGAATCTTGATATTTTTGTGTTTGAAATAATTAAACTGCGAATAAAAATATTTAATATATTATTTTCATTGTCGCATCGTTCTTTGACTTGTAAACGACTGGTAGAAAAGAGGAAGATTTAATAACTGAGAATTATCGAATTCAAACGGTGGATCTTGAAATTTTTATGTTTGAAATTAACAGATTGCGAATGCGGTTGCGAATGTAATTGATTTAAAATTGATTTGCAATGATCTGTCATATATTTATTTAAATACATTATATTATATATAGAATAGCGAATCATTACGAGAAGGAGAAAGTGAGAAAGAAAATGAAATAGAGTACATTCACGCGCAAGAAGAAGAAATTGGTCGATTGGTTTTTAGAATAATATTTCATCTCATCCTTCAGCAACTCAGTACGAGAAGTAAGCAACTTCATAACTCTTCGTACGAAGAGACACATTTGCATGAATAAAAAGGAAACTCTGATATTTCTAGCGCTAATGACATAATAAATATCACAGCCGAGGAAACTGCGTGGCCAGAATTGTGCAAACAAAGAACAGAGAAAAACAGATGATTGTCATCGATCAGATGATTGTCGAATAGTTAAAGTAACTGAAGAAACAGCAACTTCTCCCTCGATACTAGGGAGTTTTATCTCCCTAAGAATTTCGCATCAGCAGGTTGAAAAAAGGCGCGAGGAAGAACGAGAAGAAACCGAGAGGAAAAGGGGCTAAGCTGCATCAACGGACAGTTGGATGCACATCGTTGACCACATCGTGCGTTAATAATTCACTCCTCTTCCTTTCGTTCCTTCGGTTCGCTTTCGTGCTCGTTTGCGTGTTGAAAAAATAATTGCAATCGCCTCGTGTTCTGTAGGGCCGTTCGTCGTTTCTTCAAGCCCTTGTCTTGTTAATTTCCCTTCTCTAATTTGCTTTAGATAATTATTTTTACTCTCGTTACTTCCTTTTTAGAGTCGATGGATCGTCAAACATTTTTCATAGATGAAACAAGATCCTTTTCTATCGTTTTTTGATACAATGACAAATAAGTCTATGGATTTCTCTAAACGCGTAATCATTTTCTGACAGAGAACATCATAATAGTTTCCTTGAATTGTTATCAAACCTCATTATATTCAGAGTTTTTTCTCGTTTTTCATTTGTGTTACCTCGTCTGTATTAAATAACACTTACTCCGGAATATTGATTGAAATCGCAAAAAAATTTTAATTTCAAGTCAAAATGAAAAGACGTGCAATGTCAATAATCTGTTTTATCAAATACGTACTTACATCTGTCTATACATCATGTTATAAGAAAAACTTACTCCGCAAAGGAAGGTTGATTAGAAAATCACGCAAAATGTAAATTGCCCAAATCTCGCTGGCGAAAGTAATAATTAAAGAAACTCCCTGCTGCCAATATCTATGATTTTAAAATACGTATCTTTCGATCAACTTTTCACTTTCTTTCACCTATGTCCTACGTAATTCGTTCGTTCTTTTTTAAAAAAAAAATATTCAATCTGTCTCACATTTAGCAACTTGCCTGATTAATTTTTATTTCCGTCATTTGCACGTTAGTATGTCAGGAACGATTAACGTTAATGGCTGTGACTTTGCTTTATGTAACTATGCGTTACACACCATTGAACAGTGAAACACTTGCGTAAGCAATGTGTCGACGAAATGTATCGAAAATTTATAATACCGATCAGGAGCACGCGTACGGGGAAAGCTAGTTTATTGCACGAGTTTATTGTTCCATTAGGTATAGCGTGCCGTCCGGGCCAATTACGTCTAAAAATGTATTACTATGACGCTTAATCGTGTAATTACCGAGCGGACGTAAACGAAACGTAATGGGCTGTACGATTAACTTGCGTAATGCAAGCAAAAATTTACCCTAATCGCTGCCTTTTTCTTCTGAAACATCTTTTAGTTCCCCGTTTATTGATTTTTCATCTGAAGCGAAAAGTAAAAGTGACGTTCGAAGATAGAGAAAAACAAAGAGAAAATTGGAACTTTTGTGAAAATTCTCCGAAATTATAATTTTGATTTACCTCATTAATTATTTTATATTTCCTATATTTATTTTCACGTTCTATATGAAATGTAGTATATTTAAAATTATTTTATACGAAATGTATTTAGATCTATATTTGATGTGAAATAATTATTCTACATATTTGAATTATTGAAGCTCTATCGTATCATATTTGCTCCACTTGTTATCGTTAATTTATATTTTGCAGAATATCATAAGTTAAGTAACTTAATTTAACTAACAGTCATTTTATGACTGAATTCGATTGAATTTATGTTATCAAATCAAATTTAGATTAAATTACTACAGTGAAGTCGTAAAACACGGACCTGATAATAATTTCTCCTGCAATAATCCTCGATTCTTCCGATCAACTTGTTTACTTAAAACGAAGTAAATTTTCTAGTTTGAGAGAAGGAGAAATTATAAATAGAGTCGGATCATTCTTACGCCACTGCGGCGCCAGCATTAGGCGAACGAGAATTTCCACAGGTGAATAGTGTTTAGAATGAAAAGGAACAGGTTCACGAAGAGGGGTTTGCCCCGTGTAATTCTGTGCGTCTTCGTTCGAATAATCACGAGTGCGCCAGAGATTACTATACACTACATTTGTTCCAAGAGACATTCCGCTTCAATTATACTTCAGAATGATCAATTATAAAATAAAAACGCGGAAAAATTATAGTCGTGACGTTTAAAATATTGCGCACAAGGAGTGAGAAAATAGCCACGTGAGACACTGCAAGAACAGCAATTGAGATTCTAGATCACAGGGAAATTTCCATTAAGCATATATTTCAGCAGGTATATTACTTTGTTACATTGTTTTTATGTTCAGTTACGTCTAAGTGAAATGTAAAGTTCGTAATAAATAGTTTTTTTTTGATCGAGACGTCAACGTGTGTTCATAGTCTAACTACCATTTAAGTATGTAAATGTTATTCTTCTCAAGATGAATTACAATATACAAAAGCTATGTTATATCATTATCGACATTCTTTAATCTTTCGAAGGATATTGTTGATCATTTTTAATGAAATAGTTAGAACCGATCTTTCTCAAAATATCTAATAAATTATTTTTACCTCTTGAAATTTCAACAATTTATAATTTATAATTTGCCAGCAAAACAGAAATAAAATGAACAAAAGTACAAATAAATTAAATAGAGTAGGATTTCAACTATGAAAACGATCTTTTTCAATTTTCTTTAAAATTCAAATAAATTTCCACGTTCACTTGAAATTTCTACATCGCTCTTCCACCCCGACATTATAATAAATCGACAAATAGAAATGAGATGAAATCAGAAATAAAATCAACCAAAGGACATTTAATGTATTTATAGAAAATTTAAAAAACAAAGAACATATATCCAAAATACAATTCTTCCATAATATTTTTCTCCTTCTATAATACGTAAAACGAAATAAATTCCCAAAAATCCAAATAAATTCTCCCTGCTCCTCTTCCAACTTTGCCAAACGCGAGATGATCTTTGACTCAAAAAAAATATCCCTCCTTACGCCACTGTATCACCAGTCGAATCGGATGTCAGGTGAGGTGCTGCCACCTGAGCAGGGAAATTCACAGGTGAACGAATCGAGTGTGCACGAGTGTTGCCAATGTCGAGAGAGCCAACAGGTCCGCGCAAGAGGATTGCCGGTTGCCTCTCCCACCATGGGACTTATTCGCATTGGTGGGGCTGGTTTGGCGCATGCGCTGTGCATCGTGGGTCCTACGTTCGAGCAGAGCGGCCAGTTCGAGGGCCCAAAGTCTGTTACCATCGCGAGGGAAGGCCTCGGATCGCGCTCGTCTTGTCAGCGTTCGGTCAGTCCGCGTTTTCCCGCGTTTCCTCCGTCTCGTCGTCAATTTTCGCCCCGAAATTCAACTCAAGGTCGTCGGTTGTCCGCGCGAGTGCACACGTGATCCACACGGGGATACCAGAGACACAGGGTGGAAACTTGTTCGACACGTATCAAAGGATCCAGGAGCGATCGTTGTGTTTATCAGTGTCTAGCCAAGTGTCATGGGGATCTAGGAACGCCGGCAAGGGTGAGTTTCGAACGTTCATCGTGCTATTGGAAATGTTTGTCGCGTGGAAAATGTCGATCGAGTGGTTGACGATTCTACTTCTCTTATTTTATATTCATTTTCCGTTGTTTCTATGCTGGATATTATTAGCAACGTGATGCTAAGTTAATCTTACCGGTTGAGAATAATCGTCGATTATTTCCTAATTTTTTTAACTTTCTCTTTGGAGGTAGACAAGTCTTCGGTTTTGCAGTCTTGCAACGGAAAGTTTCGTGTTTTTCTGTCACGTTAGAGAATTCTTTAAGAAGGATTCTGGTCTTCTGGAAATCTTTAAGAAGAAATGACTGGCGATAGAGGCTCGTCGGTGTGCGCATACACGTAGGCTAATTATAGGGACATTTTTATCAGATAACAGGCTGAGAGTAGGTGTTGCCGTTATGCTGGTAACTGGAGGCACCCTACGGAAACGAGTTAAGGTCTAGGAATTAATTTCATTGAGTTCCCCGCTGCAAATGAGCTACGCTGTAACAAAGAAGGTGGCTGGCAGGAGCACTGACCGGTGATTCGAATGCACGATACATGGTGATAAAGACCGACGATCTTTCGCTTCTAAACGCCTTTTGTTCCACCTGTGTTACATAAAAATGCAAACTGCGTCAGATCGTACCCCACCGTATACGGAGATGTAGAAACCTCCTTATAGCGAATCTTCTGTCATGGAAAATCTCAATTAGAGTCGTAATGTGTCGTAATCAGTCGATGCGAGTCGTGTTTGCGATTAATATTTATAACGAATTAGTTGAAGAGGATTCAGAATAGCTTTAGTAGTACTTGAGGCGATTTTATTCTGGAAAGATGAAAATTCTATCGATACGTAATTCTAGTTGGGAAAATTAGTAACCTGAGACATTAAAAAACACAATTTTTTGAAACAGTGCGTAAGATATCTTCTTACACGATGATGTTTTCTCACTCATTAGAAGTAATAAGTAATTTTCAAATTTCTTTGTAGTATTCTACAAAATTCACTTTCTGAGTGTACTTTGAGCCTCATCGCCTTGAACGGTCGTAAATTTCTTGGATCAACGATCCAAGATATCGATCGCAAGTATTAATAGCTATTTAATATTAAAGCCATTAAAAAAAAATTCTACTCGATATCTTTGAGCATAACACGTTTTCGAACATTTCCATTACTTACGTTATTTAGATTTCAGCGAAGGATAACAACTTTTATCAATTCGGCGACCTCAGAACTCTCCAGGTTTCTAATAACATCAGCAACTTATGTTTTAACTTCTGCCAATTCTTTGAAAAGTCACTTTGACTTTGGAATTCTTCGAGTTCTCAATAGTATGTATATAGTTAAAAAACATTTTTTTTTTTTTTTTTTGGGAATGTCGAAAAAAAGATGTTGGTGTTATTCGATAAGCAATTGTGGCAAACAATTGGAGATTCACATAACGATCGGAGGATCGGTTAGGCACATTTGAAATTGTGATTCCAGGCGTGTCCGGGAAGGGGAGGTTAGGACGAACGAATGAGCGTGTTCCTCTCTACGTGCACCTCCGTACAGATGGAGTCGAGCTAGGCTAATGCATCGAACGAGTGCTATGCAGCTAGATGATGGAATCTTAAGTATCTTCTAAGTATCCTGGGGCTTCTTGTGTGGAATAAAGAAACGCAACAGCGCACAGCCTCTGCCAGAATTATCGTTCGAGTGGTAGAAGTCGGAGAAGTAGAATTACTGAAATTAATTATGCTCACATTTTGCTTGTAATTTCTTGAATTTGCTCGACGTGTTTAAAAATGTAACTCTCAAATGATAATTTGAAAAGTCGAACTGTGAAAATTGGATGACTTTTACCGATTCGTTTAATGATTATGGCACCAAGTTCTTTAATAATCCGTATCTTTTAGATGGAGAAAATTTACTTTAGTTGTGAGATTAAAAATATCTGCGAAGTATTCAGATTTTCTCACTAAAGCGTGTAAAGAAAAATAGCTAATTTCACAATTAAATTTTATGTGTACGTATTTTCACAGAGCATTAGATTCGTTGAAACAAGAATACGATTGAGAAGGAAAAAAAAAAATTCAAGAATTACAACAAGGTTAGTGAGTTGTTAATTTCATTAGAAAAGTTCAGATGGATTTTTGAGATGATTTGAGAAAAGAATTTGTTGATAGTTATCTATTAAATAGCTTCTAAATCGAGGAAAATCAAGATTCTTTTGAACGTTGATTATTATCTATCTGTGAGTTCTAGATGTAGATAATTAATTAAAAAAACATTTTCTTGGTTACATAGCAATTATCAGACTGAGCTATAACTTGTTATTTATACGTAGATACATCTAATAAACTCCAATCATACGTACATCTGAAAATTGTTATTTCCATCGAAATAAAACTAAAAACATTTTCTTGGTTACATAGCAATTATCAGACTGAGCTATAACTTGTTATTTATACGTAGATACATCTAATAAACTCCAATCATACGTACATCTGAAAATTGTTATTTCCATCGAAATAAAACTTGGTTAATAAACTAAGGATTTATTCCTTATGACCCTCAAGAAATATTATTCAATCATCGCATGTTTCAACATTTTCACCTCCAATCTTCCTCCAATCGCGTGTAATAATATTACAATACTTTGCTAAAAGGTTAATAAACTAAGGATTTATTCCTTATGACCCTCAAGAAATATTATTCAATCATCGCATGTTTCAACATTTTCACCTCCAATCTTCCTCCAATCGCGTGTAATAATATTACAATACTTTGCTAAACATCTTCAAAACATCCAGAGTTACCAAATGGTTACCAAAAATTTCGTCGTCGTCCACACGGCGACATCATTATTCATAAATGGTACTCCTGACGAAATTTCGCCAGGCTCTCAGAGGCTCGAGGCCGGTCCGTGGCTCGTTCAATCGCTTCCATGTGTTTTGCATATGAGATCGAAAGTGTGTATACACACGTTACACAGGGAGAGAACGTGGTCAAGCTTGTCGTTGTGTTGGTGGCGCTGTTTGCGTGTGTACGTTAGCCGTGAAATGCAGTCGAACCGGCTGTAGAAGACGCATGCACCGTGGCCCGAGAAAACCCCGTGAGCTTCGTGGGTCCACCGTTCGTGGGCACGTTGGTCGCCGATTTTTTAAAGATCCTGCTTGTTACGGATCGAAAACCGAGGCTCAAAACGTAAATAAATGGTTCGCGGTTCGCCCTGATGTCTGGAATTCACTTTGACTCCGTGCGCGCCGGCCGTTCCTGGTGGAAAGACTTTCGTCGAATTCATTAGAAAGAGGAAATAATCGCGGCTAATTGGTAGTTTGTTCTTTTCCTTTCGTGGGTTTTTCATGAAGCTTCCTTCTTATTCCCNAAAAAAAAAAACAATTTAATTAGTAATACTTCTAAACTGATCTCATCGGCAATACTTTTAAAATAATGTGTAACTAATAGTAAACTTTCACTATTGCGACAAGCATAGTCCGTTCTTCGAAGATTAAAAAGTCTTTGTCCAGGATCGGGACAAAAATGGCACGAGTGGTTCCGCTTGTTTTCTCACTGTTCCTCCGAGACCGAGTGGAACCTGTTCACGGAATCGTTTTCAATCTCCTTCAAACTCCGTTTTACACGCGGTTCATACGAAAAGAGGGATCGCGTAATTGCGTGCGAAACGATCGTAGGAAAGCGACGGAACTACTTGGAGCAGTGGGCGTGCGGGCAGGAAAAGGGCTGGATAAATACAATCGCGTTTCAACGTCCCTCGAATGGTCATTCTTTACGGTGACTAGCTTTGTCTAATAATACCGGCGCTGGCGTATACACGGATAATATTCTAGAAGTCTCGAATGACGGGGATGATTCCACGATTGCGAGGGGGTTCCGTGCAAAAGCGAAGAACACGCTCTGCGATCATGGAACGTTCGCTTCGGTAATGAAACGTTCGCATCCCTGGGCCGGAATCGTGCTCACTTTCCGTTCGTTTTGTCCTCCTCGTTGTGCCTGTTTTTCTTCTCTCTCTTTTGTTCTTTTACACGCTGTGGTTCACAAAAATGTACGAACGCTCGTGTCAAACACAGACGAAAGTATTTGAATGCTTGTGAAATAATCCCTTTGACAGATGAACACTTTATTTATGATATTCAGTATAAAGTTGTATTATCTTCAGTACCAATTGTATTTGAAATTAAAGCTCGTAATTACTTGATGTTCTAGTTGTCTTTGAAAACTGTACAAAGTTCAATAATTAATTTGATCGTTGATTTGTCGGGCAAGTTGTCGTTTTTTGTGAGTTACCGTAACGCATATACACTTTATAAAGAATTTAAAAGTATATCGAGTGCCTGAGATAAATTCTGAAACTCGACGTTTCTCAAAAGCAAAAGGCTTTAACGGAAATAATTTTATTTATTGCTTCTTCTCNCTTTAACGGAAATAATTTTATTTATTGCTTCTTCTCTATTTATTGTTTTTTCCTGTACCATCAATACTGAGACACCTTGTATAAAATAAGTGATATCTTCTGTCTACAAACTATCTAAATCTAAATAATATCTCTATACAATCTCCAGAACCTTCCAGCTATTCGTCAGAGAAAGATTAACAAGCAGACAGCAATAATTATAAAATCAACATCTCACTCGCGTGATATTCCCCAAACATTGAAAAACACGTTCTTTGGAACGTTCGGAAAAATTTCCCAACGCTACGATAACAAGCATCGATATTGCTTCAACAATTATCACCGTTCCCAGACGGGCGAAAAGTCGATTCCACGAATCGAAAGTACCTGTTCGATCTTCTTACCACTCATCTGCATGCTATCTTTCGTTTCGTCGAGGACGAGACCGTTCGTGTTCGACTAATTATCAATAGTTGATCGACTGGCGATCTTTTCAACGAACCTGGGGGTCTCGGTTCCTCTGTTTTCCTCCTCGCGAGACAATGCGACCCGGCATTTTTGCACGCGCGTGCATGTGCAACGCTCGAACGCCTTCGCGCTTTCTTTCGTCGCGCTGTTTGTTACGTCATTGTTCGTCGCTTAACATCGTTGGGATTCCTCTCCTATGAGGCGTGTCTTCTATTCATTCGCTGTTTGCAACGTCGAGCGTAAAAAGAAGAAGAAGAAGAGAAAGAGAAAAGCAGAGTGAATGCCTCGAGAATTTGCGATTCAAAGACTTTACGGTCTAAATTCTTATCGAGCACTTTGAGATTATATTGTGATACGTGTTGCTTTCAGCAACGTAGAAGGAGATACTTCAGAAATAGAAACGAGAAAAACAAAAGATACGCAATACGGTGTAAATTATTCTATTTATCACAACGATAGAATTCTAACTATAATTCTAATCGTTATAATTATTATAATTATCACGACGAATCTGAATTAAACAAGTACTCGACAAAATTAATTAATCGTGAAGAAAATAATCTGTCACATTTTTTAGAACAACGATTTTTAATCTTGGCGTAATCGTAAGCTAATCATTAGGACAGACTGAAGTTAAATTTTTTAATTTTAATTTTTTTAAATTCTATAGAAACAGTAGAACTCCATTTACTGGAACGAAATTTTCGATTAAACGAATTTCTACTAATTGAATCCATTTATTTCAATACAAATTCCTACGAATTGCGATAGAAAATTTTTTTCTGAATTAATGTTTTTTTTTTTTATAAATGTTTTTTTTTTTATAAATCAGCTCCTTGGAGTTCTTAACCTCCATCGTCTGATTATTTCTGAGTTTAACATATCTTTCATAAAGATTATGTAATAC
Source organism: Lepidotrigona ventralis hoosana (assembly GCA_002806875.1). NCBI lineage: Eukaryota > Metazoa > Arthropoda > Insecta > Hymenoptera > Apidae > Lepidotrigona > Lepidotrigona ventralis. The sequence goes on along the minus strand of NIPQ01092178.1, from coordinate 25,188 downwards.
GATTAATCACTCGTACGAAGATATAATATAAGACTCGAGAAAAATATAAATTTGGTGCTAAAAGGGGCAGAACTCAACTGCTTCGCGGCTGTTTCTATTATTTCTGGCTGTAGAAACAGTCGTTTGAGAGAAAATTGACGAAATCTCGTGAAATATCGTTTCTTTATTCAGAGAATGGTGTTCTTGGACCACAGAATCGATGATTTTATTCACGTCGCTTCGTGAATACAAATGAAGCTGTATAACAGGGAATCCTTGAGAATAAACTTTAAATAAATTCTATTCAATTAAATTATATTCAAACAATTTATAAATGAAATTAACATATTTTTCTCGGTTATCGGGTTAAGGTGTTTCGACAATTCAGAAACACAGGGGACTAAAATAGAATAATATATCGTTTCAATTCAGAGAGGAATTAGAAAGACTTGTATTTCATTCGACACTGAAAATATAGTAAATCTAATTGCAAGTTCAAGACTTGTAATTAATTAGTTTGTAGAAAAAAGAATTAAATTACATTAATTTATTAAATTATATTAATTTATTAATAACTTGAAGCTTCTTAATTAGTTTGTAGAAAAAAAATTAAATCACATTAATTTATTAAATTTATTAATTTATTAATAACGTGAAGCTTCTTAGAGTGTAGATTTCTACGATCACACAGTCGAGGTGAATGACCTCATGGGTCAGCCTATTTTCCTTTCACCCCTATCTGGAAATATTTCAGTTTCAATCTTAAAGTGCGAAACAATGTATATGCAAATGAAAGACATTACATTTATCAAGAATTAACGACATGACCAATTTATCTGAAGTTTAAACAATCTACGACTAAGAATAGATTTAAAAATTCCCAAAAATGTATCAGTAATTATTTAATGGCAACCAATATTAAATGAAGCTTCTAACGAGCGATCAACAGTTAAAATATGTTGAATATTTATAACTACTCGATAATAACGACTCGATAAATGAGCTTACTTGTAATTTGCTTACAATGTAGATGTATAAAAATCATGACTATCAATATTATGAGAAAAAAAATTAGAAATTCAAAAAAAAAGCTATTAAAAATCTGTATAAAATCTGAAAAAGAAAATTAAAAGTCCTTGGTATTCATAATACTATTAACTAGTATTCGTACTATTAATTAGTATTCATGAACTATTAAGTTTAAAAAGTAGAATCAAGCATAATAAAATAAGATTGAATTAAAATAATAAATATTCGCAGTAACCAAATTCAAATTTACCAACTTACGAAGAATAAAAAAAAAGCAGACAAATGAAATGGTAATGAAAACGAGCTTCTCTGAGAGAAACCATTTATCCTCGAACAATGATTTCGAGGTTGGAGAAACGGTCCCGAGGCTCCTCGTTAAAGGACATTCTTCAGCTGAACATTGCATATAATTTATGAACCTCACTGGCTGATAACGTTTCGCTCTGGCGAGCTCGAAGACTTTCACCTTGATCGTAATCGACAGGAAACCTTGCGCAACTTTTCTACATTATCTATGCATACCAGCCGCTCGATCGAAAACGAAAATCACCTACGCTCTATTAGCACAACGTCTCCCTTTCTCTCTCTTTCTCTCTGTTCGTCATTCGGTATTTTTCACGCGTCGATCGTGATTTCGCGGAAATTTGACACGTTTCTACAGACGATCACTCGCGCGCGTGTAATGCATTTTCAAAACGTCGATTCGTTTTTTTTTTTTCTTACTTAATTCATCTGCAATTTCTGCATGCTCTATCAGATTTCTTTTTCTTTTTTTTTTTTTTTTGTTAACTAATCGAAAGGTGTTGAAAAGTAGGAATTGAATTTAATTCTGATCTTCACGCTTTTTGGATCCGTTTCATGTAATATTTCTACGCGAATAGTTTTTTATTATCAGAAAACTTTTTTCACTCAAGCGGACATTTTCGTGAAATATTGGAAGTAATTGAAACATGGAAATTAAAAGATTATATATAAAAATATTAATTTATACGAAAATTAAACTAAAGAGAAATGGTAAAATTAATTTACATAAACGTAAGTAAAATTCAAACTCAAACTATAAACGATAGAATTAATTCTGAAACGAATGTAAATGAAACAACGAGAAATTACTAAATTAAGTTGCACTTCGCGAAAAACTTCCATGCAACGAATAGCTGAAAAAACAATTACCCTTTCTACAAAAACAATTACCCTTTCTACAGGATAAGATGCTTTCAGGGACGAATTTACCAAGGTCGAAGAAAGATAATTATCTTTTATTTTTCCGAGGAAAACAGTGCACGCGAATGAGAGTACTGAAAATTAGAATTACCCAGCCGTAAAAGGGTTTTGTACGGCCAAAAATATTTTCATCATGCTCTCTGAGATTATCTTTCATTAAAGGAACTGATTCAATGTGTACACGTACATCTTCAAAAATCCCTGAAGGAGTTAAAAAGAAGCCAAACATACGCTCGTTTTTAATACTCTTCCAAACGTACGTGCAAACACAGATACCAATATTCTTAAAAAAATTCGACAGAAATTTAAGGGAAATGAAATCGGATCAAGAGAAAACCAGACGTGCATTTTAGTATTCTTCCGAAAAATACAAAAGAATCACGACGAACAAATATCTCGATTTCTCTTCTCGAGGAGCTTGATCCATCGAGAAACTCGCGAAATATTGCCAACAGCGGGACCTCTAGCCCATGATCGGCAGGTTACGTTACCAATTACGATTCACCGGCAGTCAAATGGAAAACTAGTCTGGCAGCCAGACTAGTGGGATTATGTCACTTGAGGAGAACGTAGCTTTGACGAAGTCGACCTGGGTGAACGCCGTAGCAGCAGCGAGCTCACCGAGAAGAGGACTCCGCCACTCTGGCCCCGGGGTGAATCAGTCCTTTGTGCCTGCCTCTCTCAGGGTCAACCGCTTTCGGTGCAGTATATGCCTGCAACGTTTACACGTACACGCGTGGAACACGCTCGTCCGTCTGACCGTGGTCTACAGGGTGTCTTGACAATTCCTCAGTACTGGATAATTCGTGAAAAAAACTTTGACTTAGAACGGACACTAGAGAAATTTTTATGAGTTAGGGTGTGAATCGAAACCGATTGATTACGAGATTTATAGGAGATAGAAGTTCTTAAGAATAAATAGGTGAATAAATAGGAAACTTATTTAATCCCAAACCTAAGGCTAACTTAAACCTAATCTAAATCTATTTATTTCCTATTTGAAATGGAAAGTTTGGAAAGTTCATAGAAAATGGAAGATCTGAGAGTTCAGTGGCGAGTTTGGAAAGCTCAGAAAGGGATGATTTCATGGAAAATGAAAAATTCGGGGTTAGAGAAGAGAAAGTCAGGAAGAGTTGAAATTGGAGCTGATGTACGAGATGCTTGAAAAGTTTTTCATTGTCGATAAATCTTGATTTTCACATTATATTTTTAGATGTTAAACTAATAAATGAAAACCATGGAGAAGAGGCGATGGTATTAGTATTAGTTCGATCTTAACTTTCGTCCAGTGTACGAAGGTTCATTTTCACTAACAAAAGCTTTCTTTTACGCTTTCTTCTGTGTTTCTCCACTTCCGATATCGAGACAGTGGTTTTTAAGTTCGAGTTAAGCTCGAATTCTTTCACCGGAGGACGAGAAACAAGTCATCTCGTATCTGCCGAAGAATTTTTACGCAACTTACTACAGGAGATAGTATTATTATTCAAGGTTCAAAGAATAATTCAATGTAGTTTCTTCGATTCATTCGATCCACCCTGTATATCCTAGTGGTAAGGACTTTTTATCCTTCGCTTATTGCTGCAGGAAGTACCAGCTTCATAGCATTTTTTCCGGTCAGCACAAAGAGTTTCTGCACTTTGAGATTAAATTTTATCCGAAAATTTCGCGCAAAATAGCTACCAATAGACGATTATGGCGTGAAATTTTCAACTGCAATTACAGTGGCTGCAGAAAGGTATTTGCATACATCTTTGTTTTCCCACGGGAGATTCCTTGTACTCTTTCTCAGATCAATTAAAAATAAGTAAAACAAATTTTAAACTTTAGAGTGTCTTGGAATTTCAGAAAAATACCGAAGTTTTTGGTCCTTTTATGTGATATTTAACGTTCAAATAATATCACTGGAAATTTAATAAGAATTTAGGAAAGGCAAGAAAAATTTAATTTTTGTATTTTACAAGATTTTCTCTGATAGAGAAATCATATTAAAATCAACAAGGTTAAGTAGCGTAAGATTCTAAATATCTACCATATCAATTAAGAGTTAAGTTGTACTTGATTATATTTAAGAAAATCGAACATTATAATATTTTTATCTCTTAGAGAGATACACTAAGAAGAAAAGCGTGTCTCAAAATATAAACAAAATGAAGCGCGAATATCACTGTGTATAGCATTTTAAAGACGTTACACACATTTCACTAATAAGTACAATTCAAATAAAACGTAATAGGTTCTTTCTCATTGTTTGATCAGTTTGTATCAAATTATGAGGTTTCGCCCTTGATGATTTTCAAATTGTCATAATGAAAAGGTTCTCGACAGAGACAAAGATCGTGCCGCACGCGAGAGCGGCTTTTTGAAAGCCGTAACTTATTCTCCTTCCTTTTTTGTCTCGAGCCTTTTCGTTGGCGCGACGTTTCAGCAAAATCGACGAAAAAAAAAGAAAAGAAAAAAAAAGAAAGACTGGAGGAGAGACCGTGACTCCCGCTAAAGGGCGATGGAAAGTTCGCAGGAACCGAAACAGTGGCGCAGAGGGGATACAAAGAGCTTAGACGAGCGACCAAGTACAGGCGTGCTGCTTAAAATTTCGCGAATTTTCTTTATATTCTCAGTTTTTAGGATACAAAAGAATTGGCTGGCCATTCTGAAACACGAATTTTTGCAAGAGTATTGTTTTCGCGGTGTGTATGGCTGCGTTATCACATTGAGAAATGCCATTTCTGGCATGCGTGTTAATTTGTTTATATATCGAATATGTCAATCGTTTTAAATTTACTAGTATTTTTTTAATATTTAATTTTCCTGTGATAAATTTTATTTCCATCTTACTTTAGTAACTAATACCTCTCCAAATCATTATACCGTCGTCTCGCATGGGTCGACGATTCTTTAAATCACGATAATAATACTTTAACTCACGATAATAATACTAACCTCTTTTCATTGGTGGCTCTTCGCCATTTCTTATTCATATATTCTTACACATATTTCTTCGCAAATTGCAAACAGTACAGCTCTTCCTTGCTTCAACCAAGGCGATTTTGTCGTTTCAAATGTTCACGATTCTTCAAAAGATGTCGAATATTCCCAATACGAATATTCCCAAAAATTCATTCTCACTTTACCACTTATGTTTACTGTTTTGGCTACTTTTGTCACAGAATGATGTTCTTCGTTTAATTTCAATATCGTGTGTGCTTCAACTGGATTTCACTTTTTCTTGCGACCGATTTTTAATATTAACGTGAATTTAACCGACTGTATTTCACACGAGTGTTACGCTTTCGATAGCTAGTGCACGACTAAGGAACGTAAATATTCTACGACTTGTTCGCCTCTCAACTATGGACAGTACATTTACATTTGTGTTTTTTGTATCACTTTGGAAAATTCCATCTCGGTGACATTCTACTTTACATAAACAATATAAGAAAATATAAAGTGTGCTAGCTTTTAATCCTGCAATCAATTTTAAAGAATTTCTGATATTATAACATAATATTTGCAATCAACTACTTTTACGTCTCAATTATTCATCAGTTGTACAACGAAAATTTTATTCGCCCGTCCTATACAGTACACAGACATTATACGTACAATTAGTATCATAAATATTGAGATATTTGATTAAAATTGATAGCTACTAGTTTTAATGATTGGAGCGTTCTGTAACATACACACACACACACATGCAAGTCATCAGTTAAAAGTTCACATTACCTCGAAATCAAAGGCAAGAAAATCATTACAACTCTGAAATAAAATAAATGAATTACGATCCGGTACGTTTTCCATCAACTGCATTTCGTTCTCTACCTTTCAAAACGGAACACGCTCTACATCACTGCCACTCGCTAATGGATTTCCTTATGCAACTCGATTTCTGTCTATGCATCATCAACAGACCTAAGAAAAATCAACCAGCAACCAGATGAAACGGACATTTTTCACATATATAACGCAGCATCAATCTTCATCTCCTACCGCAGAACAGTCTGGCAACGTTAGAATAGATTCTTCGAACTCTGTTGATAATTTTTCAGAAAATATTCGGAGTATCCATCCTTCAAATTCTAGCCATCTAGTAAGAATAATTTAACTTACTGTAACATAACCTATATTCTAGTTAAATATATTTAGCGTGTTTATTGCTAAATTATATTCCTATATTCTAGTTAAATATATTTAGCGTGCTTATTGTTAAATTATATTACAGATTAAAACTGTATTAACTCTTGAATAGAGTGAAATTTTGTACAACATCAAAAAACGACATTACTCATTGGGTGCTCCTAATATATAAAATTCAAAATGTCATAAAAAACTACCCATTTTCTTCTCAACGGATCGTTTTACCAAAAACTACTATTAAATTTGCTACTTCCAAAATATTTCATACTGGTAATACGATACAATAATTATAAAATGAAATAACAAGTAATTGTAAAATAGTACGGGATAATACTGCCGTCTTTATATAGTGCTGTCTTTCTTTTCCTCAGCAAATGTTCGAAAACGTTCCAACGCCGTTCTTATTTGTACAAATGTCTTTTTGCCAACAGACGCATGAGAGTCGACAGCGGGTGATCGTGATCACCTGAGGGCCCCAGCAGTTTTCGGCGAGGCGTNCAAAATATTTCATACTGGTAATACGATACAATAATTATAAAATGAAATAACAAGTAATTGTAAAATAGTACGGGATAATACTGCCGTCTTTATATAGTGCTGTCTTTCTTTTCCTGAGCAAATGTTCGAAAACGTTCCAACGCCGTTCTTATTTGTACAAATGTCTTTTTGCCAACAGACGCATGAGAGTCGACAGCGGGTGATCGTGATCACCTGAGGGCCCCAGCAGTTTTCGGCGAGGCGTATCGCGAGATGGCGGACAATGGTATAGACAATCNGTATCGCGAGATGGCGGACAATGGTATAGACAATCCGGCGTTCGCGAACGAGGACGATAGCGCGTGCAAATCGAACCAGAGCGATGACCAGCAAGTGACCTTGGACCACGATCGCAAGACGGAAGACGGCCCCGTGGAGAACGGGCATCATCGGACGCAGTTCGCGTCGCAGCAACACGCGGAGGCCGGAAACACCAGCCCCGATCCGCACTACAGAACCGAGACGAAGATCGAGCTGCCTGACAGCAACGACAAGACCGTCGCCGAGCCGAAAATGAACGGCGTTCACGGGAACGGCAACAACAACGACGCTAGCTTCTTGAATAACAGCGCGACCAGCGTGCAGATTAATGGTAAGTTTACTGTTGCTCGCTTCTAATTGCTTTCGGGATTTCTTAAATTTAGTTTCGCGACTTCATGGAAATTAGACTATGGATTTTCTCGCTGTTCAATACGAGCAGAAGGTTGATCGCGGATTTTTATGGCTTGATGATTTGACAGAGTATCGTTGCATGTGAAGTGACTGGTTTCAAAGTGTTAGTTGTGAATGATGAATTAATAGATATCTAAAAAATCTGCTATATGATCTACTATACTAAGATGAATATTTTAACATCAAATAAAAATTTTGTTAAATTACCATCCCTTCACGATTATCTTATCCCGAAGGTAAACTTGATTAGATTAGATTTTTGCTAGATGAATTAAGAAGCTTGAATTTTATCATAATTTATCCATTTAATAATGTATAAAGATAAAGATTGTTAAACAGAATAACATTCTGAAGAATAACATGTTGAATTAAATTTTGAAAATAATAATGACTCGTCTAGAATTTACTAAAAAACAATTCCTTCAATAAAGGAAAGAAAATCACCTCAATCAATCCATTTGGAATGGTCTAACTTTTAAAAGATCGTTGCCACGATCGTTCGTTCGACTTCACTTTCGTTTTTTCTCTATTTCTGCAACATGCTCCAAGAGAAGCGAAAGACGAAAGAGTGGGGAAAGAAACAGAAAAGGAGCAAGATTTACGCAAACGGAGAGACCGCAGACTTTTACCGTACGACACGGTGAAAATTCTTCGCGACAAAAAGCAAACACGTGGACGTGGCCCGTAGACGAAAGAGTGGGGAAAGAAACAGAAAAGGAGCAAGATTTACGCAAACGGAGAGACCGCAGACTTTTACCGTACGACACGGTGAAAATTCTTCGCGACAAAAAGCAAACACGTGGACGTGGCCCGTGTTGCATTTTTCCTCTCGTTCTGCACGCAATCCGCGCGTGACGCAAAGCGTAACCGCGATCTACCAGCTTCTTCGCAAACGACGAGATTCGTCGACAATTTGGCATATACAAACTCGCGTAAATCTCGTTCGTACGCGCTCGATGAATAATAAATCAGTTTGGAGTGATACACGATGAAATTGTTAGACGCGAATATTCTTCGCAAACGACGAGATTCGTCGACAATTTGGCATATACAAACTCGCGTAAATCTCGTTCGTACGCGCTCGATGAATAATAAATCAGTTTGGAGTGATACACGATGAAATTGTTAGACGCGAATCTGAATCTATTATTTCAAGAGCTGGTAGTTTGGTACCTTGTACATTGGATTGACCGAGTTGTTGCCACGAAATTTCTAATGGATTCAGGAATTATTATTGGTTTGGTAATTTGGTGTTGAACTGCACGTGAATTGAAGTTTAGTACTTTGAAATGAAGACGATGCGTTTGACCAATTGAATTTGTTGAGTTTCTCAATTTGTTGAGTTTCTCAAGTAGTTTCGTTTTCTCGTATCCATTATCTTACAAATCATTCAATTTCATTCATTCGTAGAAAAAAATTTGCATACACTTCATAATAAATATGTGTACGTATAGAGAAGAACGAAGCGATGATGATCAAGTCAATTTGTTTCGAACAATTTTCTGAATTTATATAAACACTTCGAACGCATAGAATTGCAAATTGGACGACTGAAACCTCAAAACTTGTGAAACGAGATCTCTGTAAATCATCGAAAGATTAAATTCCAGCGGTAACTGGTCAAATTCTTCCACAATTCATACTTCAAAGTATAATATCCATAAAGATAAAATTGTCAAATATCAGATGGAACTATTTCAAAGCAAAATAGAAATTGATCGAAAAGATTAAATTCCAGCGGTAACTGGTCAAATTCTTCCACAATTCATACTTCAAAGTATAATATCCATAAAGATAAAATTGTCAAATATCAGATGGAACTATTTCAAAGCAAAATAGAAATTGATCGTTGATCGCACAATTTTACCAAATATGATCAGGACGAGCCAAACTTTCGATCGTTAATTACTATCACCAGCTCCAATGCGAACAGTTCGCCAAGAAAAAGTTGTTCGAAATCGGTGAAATGCAGAAAGNACAATTTTCTGAATTTATATAAACACTTCGAACGCATAGAATTGCAAATTGGACGACTGAAACCTCAAAACTTGTGAAACGAGATCTCTGTAAATCATCGAAAGATTAAATTCCAGCGGTAACTGGTCAAATTCTTCCACAATTCATACTTCAAAGTATAATATCCATAAAGATAAAATTGTCAAATATCAGATGGAACTATTTCAAAGCAAAATAGAAATTGATCGCACAATTTTACCAAATATGATCAGGACGAGCCAAACTTTCGATCGTTAATTACTATCACCAGCTCCAATGCGAACAGTTCGCCAAGAAAAAGTTGTTCGAAATCGGTGAAATGCAGAAAGATTGATCGCACAATTTTACCAAATATGATCAGGACGAGCCAAACTTTCGATCGTTAATTACTATCACCAGCTCCAATGCGAACAGTTCGCCAAGAAAAAGTTGTTCGAAATCGGTGAAATGCAGAAAGTACATGAAAGTTCCCCATACGTAATGACCAGCTTGCAAAGAAGTACCTTCACATTTCGAACAATATATCCTTATAAATAATTTAAAGAAGTTTGATAAAATTGGAATTTTTGTCTATGATAAAAATGTTAGAAAAATCGTAGATTTAGCACCTTTCGGGTTTCACATAAATTATTGTATTCTATGTAATAATTGGCTCGAAATGTGAACAAAAATTGACAGCACGTTGTATTTTTCGTTTGTCTTAGGTTTCGGATTACATTTCTGGAAATACTGAACTTTCATTTAAAAAAGATAAGAATTTTTTCATTTCGAATTTAACGAAAGAAACTAATCTGATGCAACTTGATTACATTGTCTAGTACAAAATATAGAATTTGAAGAAAATTGAAGTATTTTTACTTTTATTTTCTTATAATCTATAAACAATCGTCTTTACTAAAATACATCGGTAAATTTGCCTTCTTTCTTTTCGTCTCTCAGTTAATATTTCAGTTATTTACACAAAAAACCAGCACTTTGGTTACATGAACGTTAACTCGTAAAAAAGTGATAACTATCAACCGCCGCCAGGAAATGTCAACTATTTTCTGCTCGTATGATGGAACCTATGCTACGCGAAGTTATGAGCGAAGGACGTTGCTCAATAAGAGTACATTGACTTTTGAACTACGTCCGCGTAAACATGTAATTAACCAACTTCTTTCTCTATTAACATCGATTCCGCAGCACGCGAGGTTCCGCCCCATAAATAAATACTTTAATGCCACGTGTAATTTCCACACCTGTAAATTATGTAACTTGGTACAAGGTATTATAACGTGTGCAATTCAATACACACGAGTTTGGAACCACCATACTCGCTGTTGCGTTAAAAAAAAAAAAGATTGTTAGTTATAGACGTGTGATACGTCATTAATTACATAAAACAGAGTGCTTAGATTACATAAACTATTATGATATTTTTTTCTTTGAAATTATGACTTAATACGAGTCGTTTTATAACGCTGTGAAGTAATTGCTAAATGATGTTAAATATTTTACAAATGTAAGAGTGAAATGAGGTAACTTTTTCGCTCTTCGGCTTCTTATTTGTAATATAATCGTTTAAGAACTAAGAATGAATAGCATTTTTTCAATATTAAGATGTTCTGAATTACTAGATGATGATTAATGTGACTGAAGTTAATAACGATTAAAAAGATTATAGGTATACAAAGTACAGAAGTTTTTATTAGTGTCTGAAAAAAAAATGTTTAATACTATCAAGAAATTACAAAGATGTTTCTATACGAATTTGAATTGCAGTGGCAGGCAGAAGAAAGTGTGAAAAACAAATGGTAAATATAATTAAAAATAGAGAGCGTTACAATTATAAAATTGCGTAACATAATTATCATTAATTTCGAAGCTGGTAATTTCGAGATTGCACATTTCACAGAATTAAAGAAAAAAATTCAGAAAGCTTAGGAAAATTAAAGAACTAAAGAACTGATCTAATACAAAAGTTGCTAATTCTCATTGAACGAGTTGCAACTTTGAGATAAAATTCTCTCGATAAAAATTCCAAACTGATTCCAGGCTGCCAGCCTCTGCTGCCAGTCAATATTTCAATAATTTTCCATTCTCCATAGACAATGGGAAAAAAGAGCAGATCGAGGCAGTGAACCTGGAGCTGGTCTCGATGAGGCCTTACGCGGGCAACAATCTCCAGACGAAGGGTCAAGAGGCATGCGAAGTTCCAGCTGATCCCTATGAGGAGTACTTCGTTCCGGTGAACGAGCATCGAAAGTACATCAGGTAACGAACGGTTAGAAAAATGTTCCTCTACTCTGTGTTCCTAGCTACTGTTTAACATTCGATCGTGTTCACCAGTCCGGGGCGTTGCGAGATCGCTTGAGAATCTTTTATTAGCAAAGAAATATGATGGACGAACATCGAGCAGATTTCATCGTCAGATAATTCCTTTTGGTTTTCTTCGTCAAGAGCTTAGTTTCAGAATGTTTCGTTCTTTTCTTTTTTTCTTTTTAGTATAGAAAATCTTCGAAAGACTTCAAAAGATCTCTGGTGCTTACGAATTCTTAATGAATTGGAAAACAGAAAAATATCATTGAATTGACAGAATAGAATATATCGTTTGGTCAAATTCCTCTTAATTGCGTTTAAGAATAATTATGAATGTAACGGAGGACAATGGCGATCGGAATATTCGAGGCATAAAAGTTATTTCGCTTCTGTTCCGTGTTTAATTCATACTACGTCCCGTTTAGTTATTAAATCTTAATTGCGTTTAAGAATAATTATGAATGTAACGGAGGACAATGGCGATCGGAATATTCGAGGCATAAAAGTTATTTCGCTTCTGTTCCGTGTTTAATTCATACTACGTCCCGTTTAGTTATTAAAATGACATGTTCGCTGATTGAATACAGATTGAAGAAACAACGTGTTGCTAAATTCAAAAATGCTTGAAATCACGACGTGAGAAAACGTTGAATAATTTCATCAGTGATTAAACGTCCAAGTCGTAAATNTCCTTGATAAGATAGCCTGAATTCTCCGACGTTTTATCACGCTATTAAAGGATTAATTCGATCGAATAATATTTTAGTCTGCAAGAGCTGAGTGGTGTCGCGTAGCTGTTCCTGCCTTTCTCTCTTTCCCTTTCTTCTTTATTGCTTGCTTCTCGTTCGAGATTAGCGTTCGGGATGATTTTTAAAAAAAAAAATCATATTTCGAATATCTCTTTAGAAAAAGTCGTAGCAAGTTGATTTATGCTGTTTGCTCGTTTAGCCGTACGAGATGTCTGCGCGGATTATATGCGAATATCATCAATATGCAGAGGAACGCACGGAGAAATAGTTCGAACTATTTTCGCACGGGGCATACACGACTGTTCTCCTTTTACCATTTTTACCTTATTGAGAATAAGGTATTGAAATTGTTGGTATTACATTTTACTCGAGAATCATCACTGTACCTTTTCATTAGAAAGAAACATTTTTTGAATGTAAATTTTAACGTTGAACAACAATGATTATCGTGCGAAAATACACATTAATTATTATATTGTAACAAATTTCTAGCTGAACTTTCTAACATGAAATTCGTAATTCAACAATTTCTGGTAATTTCTGTTTCCTTGAAATCTGGTACAGACGAGTACCGTGACATCATTGCGGTTTTTCCCTCGATGCTGCTGTATACGATAACGTCAGAAATTTTTCTGTAAAAATGTCCCACAATGAAAGTACTTGTCACAGCATTACCTACGTGAAGAATCTCGACAAAATCACATTATTCGTCCGCGTCCACCCTAAATCAATTCCAACTCTCAAAAAAAATCTAGAACGCAGAGACTCTGATAAAGGAATGCAGAGTCAAAGATCGAATCTCACCTGTAACAATACACTCTCCCCACCGTCAATACACTTGAAAATTAATCAAAATTTCTCCCAATAAATCACAATTAACGACAGAAAGACGATGAAAGATATAGGAACAAAGTCTCCCGCATCTGATCACACGCAAACCACGAAACAACATGCTGCATGCTCCATGCGAGATCGTTCGCCTAGCGTAACGTTAGACACACAGTATGTATGTAGCTTCACCCGCCGCTGACCGCGAGGTTATAGCCCACCACCACACGTGAGACACGCATACACATCGTAGTTACACATCGTCAGAAACACGCGATACGTACGTGTACGTGTGAGACAGAGGCCAGCGGCAAGCCGAGTAGAGAGTTAGAGACGGTGTTTTCTGTTGTCACGATACCTAGCAGGGGTCCCGAGGCCGAGGTTGAAACAACCGTGGCTGGAGTGCGTTTTGATTTGGGCCCCGGCGTCGGCCGCGAGGGACTCAGCCTGAGAGACCCTGCCGCCGGACTGGTCGACTATTCCCACTGGCTGACAGCCCTCAGGTACATTGAAGGATGCTTACGAGGATGAGGAACGGGGCAAGAGAAAGAGACTGCTGATCGATGAACGCGAAAATGGTGGATGCGCACGATTCGCGAACTAACCCGCTTACACCCCTGCTACTTCCCCCTATTTTTCTTTTACTCTTTCTTTCTTTTTTTCTTTCTTTCTTTCTTTCTTTCATTCTTCTTAATCACCAATAGCAATGGCTGAGCCTGATACGACATAGAAGCGGCAGAATTAGCCACAAGCAAATTCACAAAATTTTCCAAAATCTTGCAAAATGCACCAGTGCGATGATACCAGCTAGAAACCAGCTAGAAAGCAGACAGGCTGAAGAATGTTAGTTTGCTAGATTTTTTTCTCTCTTTTTTTTTTGTGCGCATATAAGATTGGTGCTTCAGGATTCACGAGTCTTGTAGTTGCTACACACAGTATCATTATCATTGGAGGATGATAAGATCGATACACTCTAACGTGCATTTACTCACAAAGAAACGATTGCAACACTAGCTCAGAAGCAGACTCCCCACACGTGGACACTGACCGCAAGAAAACGAACTTCCATTTGCTTTCCAGAACGGTTGTGAAATTAAGTTTTATGAATTGAGAAAGAATACGATGAATTGTGAATATCGTGAGAAGGGGACAGGGGAGGGGGATGATAAGATCAGACGACCGCGACGAGTCGTTTAGAATATAGTGTCTGTTCGTCTAGGGAAGCTTCTAATACCATGGTAGCTGAAGAAGGTCTCGAAACATTGACAAGCACAGTGCTGTACAAAATATGCTTCTTTTGGGTCTAGGATGAGGGTGAATTCATAAAACTGATGATCATGGTTGTTAATTATCGGCGAAACATGTGTTACAGGGGCGAGAAACTTTATGTAACGAAGGACAAGAGATCGAGGAGCTCGTACTGGAGAAGGATGGCTTGCTGGGGATGTGGATTGTCGATCCTAGTGATTGCTGTCATCATTGCCATTTTGGCCGGAAGTAAGGATCTTTTAAAGCGCGCAGTTTCTTAGTAAACTGAATTTTATTAAATTATTTATCTTCAAACGTACTTTAAATTTACAAATTTTTTTTGCGAAAATGGTACGATAAAATAGTGGTTTGATATTCAACGATTATACGCTCAAAAATAGCACGACATTACGGTATAATATTAATATATTACGAGATATTATAAAAAATAAAATTTACTTCTTTTCTTAATCTATCATGTATTAATGTATAATTATAATTTATCAAATCTATCAAAAATCTAAAATCTTCGCCAAAAAAAAAAAAACATAAAGAACGAGTTAAAAAAATAACTAACACGAATGATTGATTCTGTCCTAGCTGGAGTAATCTTAACGCAAGAGGCCTCTGAACCTCTGGAAAATCTTCAACAAACCAATTCCCGGCAATTCAGCGACGTGCGAACCGCAGGTAGTCAAGAATACATGAAAAACCCTCCACCGAGTCCACCACCTGCAATATCAAGCTTCCCACCCTGGCCAACAACCGACGAAACCATCTACGACAACGTGCCAAGCGCCTTGGATGGTGTGTTAAAACTGGACGATTTGCACTGGAACGACGAACTTGGCGATCCTAAGTCGAGGGTGTACAGAGAAGTTAGCTCGGAGATAGAGGAACATTTAAAGAATATATTGCAACAGCCGGCGGACAACGATACAGTCGTCAAGGTGTACGACATAAACAGGGACGGTAAAGTGAGGTTTAGGATAAGCTATCCACCACGTTCGATGCCCGAAGAAATGCAGCAGATGATCGAAACAACGCTGCAGAAAAGTGGCAACACGGTTGGACAGTATCATCTGAGTAGTTTAAGAGTGAACAAATTGGTTGATGAGTGTCGGAGTGGAAATCTTGGGTGTGCGGAAAAGTGTACGTACGATTATTCGAAAGGTCTGTTCGTTTGCTCTTGTGGAGCTGGAAAGATGTTGGACAGTGACGAGAAGAGTTGTATCGACGAGAATGATTTGAGCAACGTCGAAATGGATGACGAAGTATCAGTGTCTAATACGGATTATGTTCAGGGAAGGAGTAGAGGACCTGGTACGATATTCGAACCTAGGAGACCTGATAATTGGGATCATTTGGACTTCAGTACGGAAGCAACGCACGATGGACATGTTTCACCACAAGTTGACGAACACGAGTTGCACGTGCGTCCACATGATTCGGTGCCGGAAACGGAGCCTACACAGACGACTACGATGGAACAGAATCGTGAGTTCAATGGGGAATCTGATTCAAGACATTGGATGCATCATTCGGAGCATAATTACTCAATTCATGATCATTCGTTACATGATCACTCCACTCATGACCATTCAACACACCATCATTCGAATCATGATCATTCAACACATGATCATTCGACGTATGATCATTCAGAGCATGATTATTCGATGCACGATTATTTAGATCATTACACTACCGAGTCAAAAGATAAATCTGAATCTTTTGCGGAACCAGAACCATCTGCTGAGTCTGAACCATCTGCTGAACCTGAACCTTCTGCGGAACCAGAACCATCTGCGGAACCCGAACCTTCGGCTGAACTCGAACCTTCGGCTGAACCTGAACCTTCTGCGGAACCTGAACCTTCTGCGGAACCCGAACCTTCTGCTGAACCTGAACCTTCTGCTGAACCTGAACCTTCTGCGGAACCTGAACCTTCTGCGGAACCTGAACCTTCTGCGGAACCAGAACCTTCTGCTGAACCTGAACCTTCTGCTGAACCTGAACCTTCTGTTGAGCCTGAACCTTCCGCAGAACCAGTGTCTTCTATTGAATCTGAATCTTCTGCTAAGTCAGAACCTGCTACTGAGTCAGAATCATCTGTCGAGTCAAAACCTGTTACTGAAATAGAATCTTCTGTTGAACCAGAATCTTCGACTGAATCCAAGCCTTTTGCTGAACTGGAACCTTCAGCTGAACCAAAATATCCGACTGAATTAGGACTGAATAATGCCGAATCTTCCACAGAAACTATGACTAATACTGAACCAATTGCTTCTGCTGAACCACAGCCTACCGAATCAGACGAACCGAAAACCACCGCTGAACCATCAAATGAACCTGTTTCAGTTACTGAACTAAACCCTAACGATGACTTTGAATCTTCACTGAAATCGACATTAATACCCGGGGAAATAGAAACTGCTACAGAACATGAATTACCAACTTCATCAGTCACAGAACTCGAACTTTCCACTGATGAAAAGCTCCCTCAAAATACGCCTGCTATCATTGAGCATCCTACCGAAGCGCAAAACACAATGATGCCAAAGGATTCAGTAGAAGAAGCTCTAGAAGCTCTCGAAGATTCTACAGAAGCCATGACTATGAATAAAATATCTGAGGGAACAGTTACCGAATTATCTGCCACTGAATTACCCAGCGTTATGAAAGAAACAGATTCCTCAGTAAATTCCTTTGCAACTAATGTTCCTACAGACAAAAAATCAGAAACCACAACACCAATGATTCTCGAAGAAACCACGTTGCTGAACAATGAAAAACTTGCAGACGATGTAGCCTTGCCAGTGATACCGTTGATGTCTGATACTGAAGATGCTGTAATGACAAGTCATTCGTCTTCCGAAGATCTTTCAGAATCAACAATTGTTACCACAATGGGCACAACGATGATGGAAAATGATAACGAAGACAAAACGACAACGATGAGTTCTAACGAAACGCCAAAAGTTGAACAAGTTACTGAGAGCAACATGGCACAGGATGAAGCAATTAAAACTACTACAATGAACATAAATAACGAGGAGTTTGGAATCATGAACTCTTCATCAGAATCTAACTCTACCTCTCTGTCTAGCGCCCAATCTTCAATTTCTGATGAATCCACTGTGATCCCTGAAACGACTACTCTTGTAGCAGATACTAAATCAGAGCACAGTACTGAAATGAACGCTGTTGTAGAAAATAATACAGAAGCAAGCAACGAAGAATCTAAATCACAGAATGTCCCAAGTTCTGTATTATCTGACGACTCTTCAATTGTGCAGCCAGAGTCACGCGTGCACGAGACGAACGAGACCAACGTTATCGAGCACATGCCAACCACTGTTTTCCCCAAATTACCAAAGAATTTCGGTCACAACGTCGAACCGTTGATAGAGCCTCTTAAAAACAATACAGAAGAGGAGCATATTATGCTGATATCAAAACCTGAAGACATGTCAGAAGTGTATGATCCACATGCAATTATTCCTCAATTAATTCCCGAACAAAGGGTTCAGTCGTCCAATGTATCAGCGACCGGTGTTCCTGAAGGTTTAGCCGTAGAAAATAAAGTTCGATCTTCCACGGAAGTAGTTCAAACAGTTTTGCATCGTTCGACGATCCATCCGGAAGAGAACGTAGTTTCTGCAGGCGATTCCGTCCGCTCCGAAGACAATTTAGATCATTCGACCAACCATCCATTGCATCCGGCAGTATTTCCAGAGAATTCGGTGGAACACGCTACGGAGAAGTTCGATTCAACTTATGACAAACACGCAGACGACATGTCTCCCTTCTTGCCGGATATTCAAAAGGAAAAGGAAGTGAAGAAAGCTCCCAGATTGGACAAAGACGAACAGGATGCGCCGAATCCTTTCGAAGGGCACGTTGAAGATGTCGTTACTTATAAATCCCCGGTAGAAGTGTCTTCCAAGAAGCCATATGCGAACGAGACTGACTCGAAAGATTCTCTGAACGATGTGAAAAAATCCGGTGATAAAGAAGAGGAAAAGAATGAAGTTGGTCGTGGATTTAAGAATGATGGGCTGGAGGTTGTTGAAGTTAATAGTACAGAGAGTGGGATTCACAATGGACTGCATAACTATGATATGAGTAGAGATGCTGTTAAGAATATTGCAGAGGATATTGCAAACGAAAAGGAAAATAGAGAAAATTCCGAGAAAGACGAAGAAGCGTTGAAAGTGGTTCCATTGGAAGAACAATTTAAAAAAACCGAAACTACTATGAATAATGCGGATAAGAGTAAATCAGAAACGACAACAGAGTCTGATGCAGTTGGCACAACTCCGACGAAAGAAGACGAAAAACAATCGGAAGATTCTATGAACAATGTTACTACTTCGGAGAAAGCCGAAGAAAACGCTGTGCAAGATCACTATAATGATATAACCGATGACACTTTGCCCAAGGGATATCAGCAGGATGATTCAGAGATACGAAAGAAAATCAAGGATGTATCGAAAAAGTTTATAGATAAAGGTGAGAAATTGTTCAAGATAATTGATAAAATGAATGCCACGGCGAATGACACTGAAGATGCAATGACCACAATCGCAAGCGTCGTGGACAAGCATGCAGAGGATGCGAAATTAACCACGCAAATACCGGTATTACCATTGGAGATACAACAAGAAATGTCCACGACTGAGAAAATCGAAAGTACGACTGTAACTGAGGAGAATCTTCGGAAAGACAATAGCACAGAGGGTCAGAATAGTGCTCGTGTTAGTACAGATGATACCACGACAGTTCAGGTACCGACAACTCACACGATATTAATGGAGACGAAGACTACTGCTCAGGTGCCAATACTGCCAGAAGAACTGCAAACTACTGAAAGTGATGTGTTACTGACCACCTCCACAGTGAAACCAGATGCTGAAGTGAAAAATAGCAATTCCGAGAATGTACGTTCTGACGAGCAGAAAGTTTCTCCGAGCACTACTGTCGATGGCGTGAATAATAATTCAACCGAAGACTTGTTAACTAACGCAGGACAACAAGTAAACATACAGAATAAAACTATCGACGATTTGGTGACTAGTGCAGTTGAACATGTAGGTAACAAAAGTATTGATAACACTTGGCTGCGACCAAATGTTTCAATGTTGGACGATGCAAACGAGAAAAACGTCACTAGAATGAAAATCGAAGGAAACGAAATGCAAAGAAACGTAACAGAGAGTTCGACGCCTGAAGCTGTTCCTTCAATTTCCAACGAAACTGTGACTACAACAGAATCACATAAACAGATGTCTGAGAGTTCCAGCACTACAGAAGATATTAGACCAGTTACTGAAATATTAGAAGATGATCCTGAGCCTATAGGATTCGATTACAGAACGCATCTTGTCAGCACTACACCTAAGACTGTGCTGTCTGACTTAGATGTAGGAGAATTATCAGAAGAGGACTTAAAAGTGATCCCATTGGAGAAGAGTTTAGAAGTGAAAAAGAAATCAGTAGACAAGAAGATCATTGACAAGTACAGGTACAAGAAGGAGAAGGAATTGAGCTTAGAAGATGAGGATGAGAATACAGTAACAGAGATTCCAGAACCGGCTACGGTGTTCTCCACTGAAATACCACAGATGGTTACTGAAAACGATAACGTTCAAGACGAAAACCAGAATGAAACAAATATAGACATCAATGTGGAAGGAAATTCTGCCCCTGTTTCACGGCTGAAAATCATCGAAACGACCACCGGGTCGAACCAAACAAAAATTCAGACCTCTTCCAACGAAAGAGAGAGTCTTAATGACAAAATCAGCATAACGGTTCCAGACAGTTCGAAGAAATATCCTAGCTTCATACCAGTTTCAGAAAAGATCATAGAACCAGAACCTGTCACAGAACCCTTCATCGTTCTTCGAAACTATCATCTCCATCAGCCAGGCGTCGATTTTACGACAGAAAAGCCAATAGTTAGCGTACAACCACGCAACGAAGGTCATCTAGAGATGGAACCGGGACAAGTGATTGAACTAGATGGAAAATTGAATCAGACAGGCTTACAGCCTTCGGTGTTTCCTTTGATTCAATCGTCCATAGCTTCGATTGCGCAGGAAGCAAATCACGTTGAGAAACAGAGCACTGACACGACTGTTCAACCGTCCACGCAAACTAAATTACCGAACGCGATGGTGGAGAGCACCAGCCACATCGATGTTTCTTTCCTCGATCTGCCTCCAAATAGTGTTTTCTCGAAATGTACAGCTGGCCAGTTCCAGTGTGTTAATGGAACGTCCAGGGATGGTGCATACTGCGTAAGACTATCGGCGAAATGCGACTCCGAAAATGATTGTTCGGACGGTTCGGACGAATTGAATTGCGAAGAGGAAGGTTGCCCAGGAAATTTCCAATGTTCCAGCGGTCAGTGTCTAAAGCGGGACCTGGTGTGCAATAAAATCGTCGACTGTGACGATGGAAGCGATGAAAAGAATTGCGAGGAATGGAAGTGTCAGTTCGATGAATTTAAATGTCCCAGTGGTGAGTTCTTAGGATACATTCTCTTAAATTTTGTTATTCATTAATACTTATTATAGTTGGTAGAATGGAGGCTGCATAGAAATTTATACCACGCACTAAATATTATACCTATTGCCAGCAATTATACTTTGGATATTCTGTATATTTTTGCATTGCGGCCATTTTGAATATTTTTAGACTTTTATATTTTCTGCATACAATATTCTTTCTAATATTCTTTCTAAATTTTCTTTTTACAATAGATCAAAGTATAATGTAAGTGAAATAAGATTTCTAATAAAATCGAGCTATTCGAAAAATTTGTAGCAGTCAATAGTTTAAGAAAGATATAATCGAAATGAAATACAAAGAAAATGGTGTTGCCAAGATAATATTGGATAAAAAACGGGGAAATAGGCAACAACGTATAAATTGCTACAAACAATGCAAATTATTTAATAGAATATTAAATTTTTCAAATAATCTAACAACTAAGAATGAAAAGCTCAAGCTATACTAATATGTATCCTCATGGACAGTGGTATATTTATGTGAAGGATCATCAGACATGCAAATTAAAACGAGAATTATCGATAGAAAAAAGTGAAAAACTTGACATAATCGGTTTAATGAGTTCTCATTTAATATTCAACACATAAACTAAGATTTCGTAACGAAACGAAGACTATTTTAATAACATCAAACGAGATGTTTCCTTCCTAGCATGGGTTATCGGTGTCACTAGTTATCGTTTGAGCAAATTGCTTCATCTTTTAGTCTATTTCACGTTACCGGATGTTTCTTAAAATCGTCTGTAAAGCTTCGTCTGTAATTAATCATGACTATTTGTCTTATCTATTAAACTAGCAACCTACTTAATTAGTTTCACAAGTATCGTGTTTACTCTGAAATATATATTTTAACACAAACGATAAATTAAACTAGGATCGAATTTAAACTGAACTAGATCTTTTTATCTTTGAGTCACTTAAAACATAGAATTTAAACAAAATTTATTCACAGAGATAGATACAATAAAACGAATTCTTTGTAATCATTCCTAATTCAAGGAATAGCAAATCTAAAGATCGAAGATTAAAACTCTTCCAAAATTAATTCATTCATTTCCTTTTCTTTAAAAACCGAAATTTGAGAAATTCACGAAATAAATATATAACGAAGAGACGAGTCCCTCCAATTTATTTGATAATTATTTCTAATTTTAGGAAGGTGTATTCCGGGCATCTGGCAATGTGATAGTCGTCCAGACTGCGAAGATCACCGAGACGAGTACAACTGTGCCGAAAGTTGTGGAAACGACGAATACCTTTGTCCAACGGAGAAATGGTGCATACCGTTAACGTGGCATTGCAATGGAATCAACGAATGTGCCAATGGGGAAGACGAAAAATTATGCGACTGTGGTCTTGATCAGTTCAAGTGTCAAACAGGCGGATGCATACCGAAAAATCAGGTTTGCGATGGAATAGAACATTGTCCTGATCATTCTGACGAATGGGGTTGTTTAATGGCGAACGTGACTATGGACAAGACATCGTTGGATGGACAGGAAGATGACATTGAAAATAGTGGTATTCAAAGATTTGGAGAAAGTTCCTTGTTAAAAATAAGGTATGTATAAAACGTCGAAATTAAAGTTAGATTAAAAACTGAAGAATTAATTTTTTCAATATTTTAAATTTAATAAATAATTCTTCTAATTTCATAAAAATATTCTGATTGCAATATTCTTAAATAAATCTTATTTAAGACTTGCAGCTTCATTTGTTAGATTTCAAGGAAGTTACAATATCTTTCTGCTATTTTAAGCGTTGGAAAAAGCCCTATCACTTTCTTTCGTCAAATTTTAGACAAGTTCATTTACAAAGTACGTCTATTCTCATCCAAAAGCAATCTGTTAACCTATTTCTTAATATCCCGCTATCGACAAATAAAACAAGTCGATAAAATCTATTTAAAAAATCTTATTTCAAGACTTAATTCTACAAATCTAAATTTAATCAAGAATTTTCAACTGCTTCGTCCATCTATTCTCTGTATTGGTTCAACTTAAAAAAAAAAAAAAAAAAAAANTTGGTTCAAATTAAAAAAAAAAAAAAAAAAAAAACATTATTATTAAGTAAATTAAATGAACAGAACAATGAATTAAATGGAACACACTGTATCATTTTCAGACAATACAACGGCGAGTATCATCTTGTGTGCTCCGACGGATGGAGTGAAGAATTTAGCAACTCTTATTGCCAGTCTCTAGGATTCGCTGGTTCTGAGAGCACAGAATTCCAGAGATGGAACAAAAGCCAGAAGATACTCAGATTAAAGTCGAA
The DNA here is from genome assembly GCA_002806875.1 of Lepidotrigona ventralis hoosana. Classification (NCBI taxonomy): domain Eukaryota; kingdom Metazoa; phylum Arthropoda; class Insecta; order Hymenoptera; family Apidae; genus Lepidotrigona; species Lepidotrigona ventralis. The sequence goes on along the minus strand of NIPQ01092178.1, from coordinate 1,637 downwards.
TCCGAGTCACCGTGCACCGTTGGTGACGAATTTGGAACAAAAGGAGCTCTGTGTCTCCGAGAAGGTCGTGCAAGTCTCTTGCCAAGAATTTTCTTGCGGTTCTGACTATGGCGAAGGACCAACTGCCAGATTGGTTGGTGGAACACCAGCCAGCGAAGGACAATGGTCCAGCGTGGCTTTGCTAAAGGAACCTAAACACGGTGCTGCTTGCACGGCGAGTATATTGGGACCTATGCACGTGCTTGCTAGTTATTCCTGTACTCATAGGTAAGTACAGATCTAATGTATCAAGCAATAATTCACTCTCTAAGTTTTGTAAAACTATGATAAAATCTAAATGGAAAACAATGAAGAGGAAACAATAAATGAATCCTTGAAATTTTCTTTTATAACCGTAATATTAAAGAATAGAATTATGATAGAAATTAATTGATCAGCCCGTTAAAGGAATCACAATAAAAAAGAAATCGCCTGTCTCTTTATTCTGAAAATTATGGAAATAATAATATGGAAATTCCGAATAATTTAATGTGATTCTCTTTCTAGTTCTTATTGTTAGAAGTAATCTTTTGACTGCAGCTTCTGAAGATTTTGAAAATTTGATAAAAAGTCAAAGTCGATCGACTAGATTGTCAATTCGAAATCAAATCTCGAAGAAAGTTTAATTAATAAAAGATATGTTTTTCATTTTGTTTAGATATAAGCAAAGCAACGGGTGGCAGCTTTTTACCGGTGAAAACTTATTAAAAGCACATCCCGTGAAGAACATCATTCCCTATCCACAAGTGAAATATAATCAATTTTTATACAACAATGACATCGTGTTGGTGGAGCTCGAGAAGCCTTTGACTTTCTCAAGGAATGTTAGCGCAGTCTGTCTTCCGAAACACCCTATTCAGGTTTGTATTATGAATATTTAAAAATATATGAAAATACAGATGAAGAACTATTTAAAATATACATACATATATGTATATATATATATATTTTTTTTTAAATGAATTTTAGCCAAGACAAATATGCGTCATGGCAGGATGGGGATTCTCTGTGAATGGCGAAGTAGACTTACAAAAATATTTGAATTTCCTACCATTGCCAACGTTGGATTCTGAGAAGTGTAATGCAACCAGTCATTACGCAGGATTTATTACAAAGGATAATATATGTGCTGGATTTACCGATACGAATAAGGGACCTTGCTACGTAAGATTTTTAATTTTCTCATATTAACAAAAAGAGAATAAATAATTCGTTAGAACTTTGAATAATGAAACGTCTCATTGTACGATTAAATACTCAATCTACTAAAATAGAAAATTTATAGTATATGAAACTTCAACTAGACCAGAGATCCGTGCACGTTACACTTTTAACTTCTAACAAGAACTTTGAATAATGAAACGTCTCATTGTACGATTAAATACTCAATCTACTAAAATAGAAAATTTATAGTATATGAAACTTCAACTAGACCAGAGATCCGTGCACGTTACACTTTTAACTTCTAACACTCTCTCTTAACAAAAGGAATAATTAATTTCTCCTGTTTCCTTTCTCTTTCAGAACGACGAAGGAGCACCTCTAATGTGTGGAACCGGAGGAGGATCGGTCAGATGGGAAATTCAAGGACTGCTCAG
>NIPQ01092177.1:31231-46392 GCA_002806875.1 Lepidotrigona ventralis hoosana | reverse complement strand
GGCTCCACCACCACCTCCTCCACCTCCTATCCCACCCCCCGAATCGCCAGAGTGGAGATGATTTCCGGGATGGTGCTGATGATGATGATGATGCTGTTGAAGGTGATGGTGTGGACGCGACTCTGGATTTTGGCCCTGTTGCTGCTGATGTTGCTGCTGCGGACGCTGCTGTTGCTGTTGTTGCTGCTGCTGTTGATGGTGATGCTGTTGCTGCTGCTGTTGGTGGTGGTCCAAGCCAAAGTCGGGGTGGGTTAGCGTCTGGGCACGTAGGTCCAGGGCCGCCGTCGCGTCCGAAATTTTGAGGCCTTCGCGAGAAGCCCGGGCTACCCCCTTCCGGCGCAGCTTGCCCGCTTTTTCGCACCCCTTCCGGTAAGCAGCTCGACGGCCGGCACACTTCTGCGCTCGCCGCCGTTCCTTCCTATCTTTCTCTCCGCTGTATCGCGCTCTTCTTAGCCCAGGATCGTCTTAAGGACAACGATCCTCGCTCGACGTGGGCGGCGGGCAACGTCAGTTACTCGCCACCTGCTTCGACTTCCCGGGCCTGCTGCTGCTGCCTCCCGCTACTTGGCTCATGAAACTCTTTCCCTCGATACACCTCTTCCCTCTTTCTTCTTCCTTTGCCTCTCCCTCGCCCGTTTCTCGCTCGGACTCGCGTACCGTTCCTCGGCCTCTTTCCTCACTTCTCTCTTCGTCGTTGGTTCTTCCTCGCCGATCTTTCTCGTCTTATTGTTTGTCGCGGACACCACCGATCCGTTGTTCCCGGATCTACGATCGATGGCCCTTCCACTTTTCTCGATCTTTCGAAACGTCTCGATCTCCCGTAACTTGATCACCGATCGCTCTTTGTATCCCTCACACTGATCGTGCAGCAAGTACGAGCGTCTCCGCAGTTTGGTGGTTCTATCAAGTTCTTCGCTCTCTCTCTCTCTCTCTCTCTCTCTCTCTCTCGTCTCGTTCGATGTCGCTTCTTTTTCGCGTCTCTCCTCTGCTTCTTCAGCTCCTCCTTCCTATGGTCTGCATTTACGTTTCTGATACGTACGTCTTCTTTCTTCTACGTATTTGCACGTGTGTGTGCGTGTATGTGTGCCTGCGTGTGTGTGCGTGTGTGTGTACGTGCGTGTGTGTGTTTGTGCCTGATGAATCGATGCGCGCGCGAATGGACGTCCTCCGTTTCTAGCCGGAGAACACCCTATTTCTTTGTTCTATCTAACTTAAAGTCTATCATACACTTAAGTTCAGGTTAAAATTCAGGATTGCCCAGCCCGGACGGTGTGAACGAGAAGGACAGTCCGTGCAGACGCGAAATTCCTCCGTTGGTCGAAGTATACGTAGACGTTCTCCCTCTGTGCTGAGTCGCAGTGAGAAATCGCACTCGCGGATGATACTGCTCGTCCCGTTTTGCCCTGAGTAGTTAGTAGCCCCGTTATGTTGATGTGCGTGTGTGTGTGCGTGGTGTGGCGCGGAACGTGTAAGCCCTTCTTCGTCGATCTCCAAAGGTGTGAAAGGGACTCGCGCGTCGGCCGTGTGTGATACGTCGTGTGATTTCTTTGAACCGGGACGGCAGTTCTCCACTCTCGAGATTTCGGTCACTTCGTCTGCACAGCGTGTGTCGAAGACGCTCCGGTTGGCATCCGCCGCTCCACTCGATCTCTTCCTCTTCGTTGACAGCTTCAGCCGTGACCTGCGTCTTCTTCGCGTGCGTGTACGATCCTTCGTTCTCTCTCTTCCTCTCTCTCTCTCTCTCTTTGATTCGCGTCTGTTCACGACTCCTCCTCGAAATGCGACTCTAGGGTATTTTTTTTTTTTTCTTTAACTCTTTAAAAGGAATTCTATTCGATTATCGATTAACCGCTCGTCGTTACCGATATCGTCGATGGTAGTTGTGGTTGCTTCTTATTATCGTTTAGGTTTAATAATATTGCACTTAGGTACACTCGTTTTTTGAACACACTGAAATATATATGTATGCGGCGCGAGGTTCTCTCTAACGAGCTTCTTCTTCTTCTTCTTCTTCTTCTTTTTCTTCTTCTTCTCTTCTCTCGTCCTTCCTCTACCGATCTCTTCCACTCTTCCAGATCTATCCTTATCTTCTATCCGGATCTTCGTCTTATCCTTCCTCCGCTTCTCGTGCTCTCTTGCTCTCTCTCTCTATCTTTCTCTCTTTTTCTCACACACTCTTCTTCCCTTCCTTCTTTCTTTCTTTCCTTCTTTCGTTCTCTCGTTCTTCCTCTTCTCGTTCTTTCTTTCCTTTCGCTATCGAATCACTTCCGTCGCAACCCCGCTTCTACGCGTCTCGCTTTCGCTCTTCTTTTACTCCTGTGTTCCTCCGCTTCTTCTGCTTTGCTCGTCTTATTCTGCTTCTTCCGCTTTGTCCAGTCTTCCTCTCCTGCGCGGGAATCTCTTGCTGCAACGCGTCTCCCGCTCGAAGCTGCAATTCAAAAAACAAAACGCTATTTTTATGGCCGATGCGTTTCTCACGTCGACGGCGTGCGCGATCCCGACGATTCTGTGTGTTTAAACCGACGCACACGTACTTCACGACTCGATTCGCACTAGACTCGATTTCACTACATCTCTCTCTCTTTTCCTATGCTTTCACGCGTCTCTGAGCATGCAACTAGACTATCGTTCTCGAAATTCGAGGGTTACAGAGTTGTCTTCGACAACCTCGCACTGAACGCTTTCATCATTCGACAGATCGTACACGATCGTGACACGTTCTCTCACTCGCGACGAAATCGCCATTGCATCAGATCCCTCCGTTTTCTAATTTCCGCGAAATTCACGACACTGACTCTCGACACCTAGGCGTGTTTGCCAATTTTCGTTTCAACATTCGCGTGATATGATTTGTCTTCAACCAAGGGTGCACGAGGATAAGAGAGGATTTTGGAATTTACCGAAACACATCGAGTTTCGTTCCAACGAAAAGTTACGAGTTTCAAGTTTTCAAAGTTCGAACGACGATTAAATTCTCGGTTAAATTCGGTTAAATTCTAAGGTTATCGTTCGAGGAAGAAAAAAGGATCGCGTCTGGCACTGTCTTGCACTTTTTGTCGCTTCGTTGGTCGAATGATGTGTAGCGAGTGTAGTTTCACGAGAACACGTGAGCCGAGAAACGAGAAGAGTTTTGCCGTCGCGTCACGCGTTACAGTCGACCGTCGAAATTCTCTCTCGACAAAATCGCGAGAAATCCTCCGGTAAAGTCATTTCGGTTTTGCACTTCTGGCTTTTTTAAACGAGTCATCGAACGAGAAAGAGTTAAGATTAGGCGAGATGATCCTCGCGGTATTTGATCGTCACGTTTCATCAAACGAACACTCGTGTCTTTTCACATTGGATCATCAGCGAAACATTTTTTTTTTTTTTTTTTCGTTTTGTATGGTTTAAAGCATCCATCCATTAGCGAATCAACGAGACGTTCGCACGGTCCGCTCTCGTTTACCGAAATTAATTAATTCGATAAAAACAAATTGCACGCGATTACGGACGCGAGTTGGTGAAAATTTTTCATCGCGGCTTTTCCTGTCGACTGCCGCAAACAACACGAACGGAGGCTAGAAAAATGAAAACGTCCAACGACACGGTGACATTTCCTACGAAACGTCTCTTTCAAGCTCCACGACGATTCAAAGTTTTAGATTTAAAAGAAGATCTACTCTCGTTTACGTATGAGGAACGACGATCGAGGAACAAAGATTGTCGAGATCGAAAGGAAGTTGTCAGTTTCTCATCACCTTCCAAAGAGGCACCGGCATCGTTCGCGGCATCGAAAATTGTTCCTTTTGTCATCGACACGTTCTCTCGTTGCCGGAACGGATATCGTCGAATAGTTGGCCAACGGATCGGTCGAACGTTTCAAGACATTTTCGCGGACGTGTGTCGGAGCAACGGCTCGTCTGTGTAATTCCTCGACGCGAGTTTTTTCGTTCGTATCTTAACAAGGCACTCCATCGCCGGCCTGACGCCGGGATTAAGAAAGGATCGAGCCGTCCACGATCGCGACGAAACACTGCAGACGACGATGACGTGTACCGGGCATGTCAGGCAAGTGGAATGGAGAGGGGGTGGATCAGCGGTGGTTGGCCGAAAGAGGGGAAAACTGACTAAAATCGCGATGGAAAAAATAAACGATCGGGGCATCCCTCGGACATATCCTCATCTGCGTGGGAGCAATGTTGATCACTGTTTTCGTCTAAGTCCGAGCACTGAGTGGCTAACAGTCGAAGAAGAAGAAGAAGGAGGAGGAGAAGAAGGAGGAGGAGAAGGAGAAGGAGAAGAAGAAGAAGAAGAAGAAGAAGAAGAAGAAGAAGACGTCATATCGGGGACGAGAAATCGAAGGAAAAATCCAAGATCCCTTCCTATCACACCGTTCCTATCGGATCGGATTCCGTGATCTCTCGCAATCTGGTAGCATAAACGACGATTGTAAAACGCACTTGGTCTACTTCTCTCCTCGAAGTTGGAGCGTTGAGAGAGTTTGTCTCTGGTTGTCTTGTCAGGCAAGACGATGCGTTGTTCCCAGTGTGTATCCCGTATTGCAGTTACGAAGACGATGAAGCACCACGACGACGACGGGAACGACAACTATGACGATGACGACGACGACGGCGACGACGACTCGCGACGACGACTCGCGACGACGACGGCGACGACAACGACAACGGCAACGGCAACGGCAACGGCGCGTGTACGACGATCGAGGAAAAAGCTCTCTCCTCTTCCGCGTTCTCGAGTCCTTGACGGAGGAGGAACCGAAACTGACTCGGGTCTGCGGCTCGCGAGAAACGCTAAGTCCTTCTCCGTCGGGGGCCGGTGGTGGCGCGCTTCTCAGACCGCGTGCGTCTGACTAAAAGCCACCCCCTCGTGCCTTAAAGAACGCGTGTTCGGGTAGGGGCGTTGTCTTAGGTGGTGCGCGGTCGCGAAATTTCTGGCTGCCTCCGGCTCCGTTTGCCGGCTCGGTTTTCCGCGTAAGAGACTCGCGAGCCAGGGTCCTTAGGACCTGGGCCCCGGCCCAGGTCACTCACGACCGACGTCCGACCCTTGACCGGTACTCCCACGGCCAAAATCTACCTCCGAGAGGACGAAAAACTGAGCCTGCCCTAGGACAGCAGTTTTCAAGCTACCCCTCTTTTCCTTCGCCCCCACCAGACAGCTACGACGAGGCGCGCGCTCTGTCTCCCCCTTTTCCTCAACACTCACGGCCACCCCTCGCGCCCTGCTCCTTCTGCCCAAGCTCCTCGCTTGTGGGTGGGGGACACTCGGCTGCCGACTCCGCCGACGTCTCCGACCGGGGGTAGCTTTTCTAAGGGGTGAGAAAGAGAGTGGGGCGACGGTGAGCGGTGTTCCACTCTCTTTCTCTCCCTTTTCCTTCTTCCTTTTTCACCTTCCCTTCTCTCTATACCAACGATATATGTCTCTCTCTCTCTCTCTCTCTCTCGACCCTTTTTTCGCTTCTCTACGTTTCCGTTTCTCTCCTCCTCTGTCCTCCCTCTCGAGAATACCCTCCAGAAAGACGGGGTGCAAGAACTCGTCCGATCATCCTTGTCTATCCGTGTATACCTGGATCGCCACCCACCGTCGTCTCCTCTGACTCGCGTTTAGTACAACGAACATAAACACGCGCCTACTTTTCTTCCCTTTCGTTCCTCGTTCAAGATTGCCCTTGAAAATCTCATCCGAAGCTTCCTAAGATCTATCTATATCTATATATATATATGTATATTCTATGTAGCGTCACTTTTCTTTTTTTTTTTTCTTTTCTTCCCGAACCGATGTTCGCGGCCAACTCTCTTCAGAAACGTACACGTGCGAACGTCACGACGCGATAAATTCGACTGACCAAAAAATTCTTGTCGAGGGCTTCTGTAAGGGGGTGTAGCGGCAGTCTGAGGTAGGAATAAAAAGAAGGGGACCGTCGTATAAAAATGGCCTCCTCCCTTGTGCTCCGTATGGCCACACACGCGTGACTAACCAGAACGAGGGGGAGTGAGAACGCGCTTTCTTTTTTATCCCTTCCCACTTCGGTCTCGACCCTTCTCGAATCGGATTTTTTTTCCTCACCGACCCAGCACTTTTTGTCAATTCGAAGCTCGGTACTCTACCACCAGAGAACCATTGCGTCATCGTTGGCCGTTTCGCGTTATCCAATTCGAGCGAAGGAGGAGGGTGGTTCTCGTCACCGTCTCGCTCGGAGATCTCGATCGAAAGATGGATCGTCGACCTCGGGGAGGACGTCGACTTTTCAACAGAGGCGCCCGATGTTCATTTCATAGTCGAGGCTGGTCGATGGTCATCCTACTCGTCTTACGCACCCTCCTCGTCAAATAGACGAGGCCCCTTCCCTTCTTCTCGCCCCTTCTACGCGCCTCGTCTAACGTGTCTACCCCACCACGCGATATATAAGCTTTCCATCCCTTCCTGGCTACCGTAACGTCTTTCCCCTCTACACTCGTTCTTCTCTCTGTCGTCCCTCTCTCGCCACTTCTCTGGCTGTCACTTACTCCCGCGCGAAACAACCCTCCTCCACCCTCTACGACGAGTTCTGTCCTTTCCTCCGCTCGCTTTTCCCTCACCTTCACGCGTTCGCTCGCTTTCATCCCCCACCAGCGGCCGGCAATCCCCACGCGCCGCATTTTTACATTGGTCTCGTCCTTTTTTCCACGTGGCGTGCACGTGGAAGTGTGAGTCCAGGGGGCGGAGAAGCGCACCCTCGTTTTTTTCCGCTCCAACCCCACGGCCGCGTGCCGTGTCGCCTCTCGTACACAGTGTCCACCCTCTCTACCTGCCACGAGACGCTCTCTCTCTCTCTCTCTCTCTCTCTCTTTCTAGGCTCTTCAGGTGGACGCGTTGTTCCCGGTAACAGCGAGAAAACTAGCCCGTCCGTGGATTCTTCCCAGTCTCTGCTCTCTTTCCCTCTCTTTCCCTTTGTCTTCCTTTGCCACCCTTACGCGACACGCACGTGCAAACGTCCAACCATGCGTGAAGATCGTGCTCGATGGACCTCGAGCTTTCCTTCCTTCAGCGCGAGTTCAAAGAGTTGCGAAAGACGATCTTCCGGATCACCCATCCCTTTTCCTTTCGTTTCGTTTCGTTACGAAAGTGGCGAAGAAAGAAGAACAGGAACCCGTTGCCGTTTTCAAAACACGCGGACACGTGCTTCTCTAATCTATCTGCGGGGGAATCTGACAGATGTCCGTAATCGTACGAGCATTCTTTTCTTTCTTTTTTTTTTTTTTCTTTCACTCGCGCATCTGCATAAACACGCAAAATTGCGGCGCGGGGGTGTGTACGAAGAACGAAGAAAAGTGGGGACCTGTACCACGATCGCGATCGAACTTCCGGTACGCGACAGGCTGTTACCGAGGTAAGAATTTCGGCAAGGTTGCGAAAGAGAAAGTACACGTACGCGTCCCTCCTCACTTTTGTAACGTGTGACGTAACACGTTTGCTTTCGCAAATTGTACCGTGCTTCTCTTTTTTTTTAAAAAAGAAAAGGAAATAGAAAAAGAAAAAAAGAAAAGAAACGAGTCTTGTCGGGTGAAATGGAACGCGAGCAATAGTGCGAAGCAGCGCATCGAGTTTCCAAAGGAAGCGCCCTGTCTGCTAATTCCCCGTTTACTAACCGATGAAAGCTATCTACAATCAAATAACCGGGTAGGAGATACCGCGGATATTTTTCAAGTAGGGCCCGCAAAACTTTTACGACGGGAAAAATACGCACGAATTTATGGACTCACGGCGATACTGCGCGGCGGGTGGAGGAGGGACCGGGCATTGGGCAATCGAGGCTCGTTTTAAATTACAAATGAACCGGCAGGGTAAAAACAGGTGAGAGTCGAGGCTCTTTCACGAAGGGTGGGTGGATCGCGCGCGAGCTGCATGCGCACATATGCACCGGAATAGCGTTCGCACGGGCCGGCCAGCGAACCAAGCCGCCGACGACGACGACCAATTGCACCTACGTACGTGCACACGTTCATGTAACATTTTAGATCCCAATCCCGATCCCGATTCCCCCTGATCCCGATCGGCAGCTGGAACCTCGACCAAGCCAACCGACACACACATACACATACACACACACACACACACACAGAGAAAGATACAAACTCGAGTCGGTGCATACGAACGTTGCACGTGCACTTGCATCTTGGCGGCCAGTTGTGGCCGTTGTGCCGCCGCCATCCGATTCTCTCTCTCTCTCTCTCTCTCTCTCTCTTTCTCTTAGCCATACGTCCTCTCTTTTTCTCCATCTCGCTCCTTTTTCTCTCGGTGAATCGACTCGATCGACTCCCCTGATAGAACCGAGCCGGCCTCCGCGTAGGAAGACATTTGTCTTCCGGCCCTGATCTTGCCTTCTTTCTTTCGATTGTCCGCCTTCTCCGCCAAAACGAGACCCTCGACCTGTCTCTCCGTTCAACCGTTCACCACCGATCGCCAACCGCGTTCTCTCGATACTCTCTTTGAATATCTTACGCGTACCAGTCACTTTGTCAGACGGTGCCTTCGCTTCCTGCTGGGCGTATAGAATTTTGCCGGTACGCGTTGGCGGTGCGACTACTTTTTCTTCTTACCGAGCCGTCAGACTCCCTCTGAAATTCCTCCTTTTCGAGAGGAATTTGGCTCTTCGCATTGTTTAATTAAATAAGTACGCTCTGGCTCTTTCAATTCTGTTTCTCAGACGACGTTTTTCTCGAGGTATCGTCATGCGCGTGAGTAATCGGACGTTGTGCATTCTGGAATTATATTGTATAATTCTTGTCAGTTCTTATTAAATTGCATCAGACTTGCTCAGAATTGTCTTTGTCGTCGGTAGCTTCAGATCGGCTAGAACCAGCAGGTCAATGGTTAAGTTGAAGTGTTCGAACGACTGCTGTTCAGTACAGTAGAAGCCCCGCAGATTCATCCCCTCGAGAGAAAACCACCCCGTGATGAAGTGACGCCTGGTGGCGGGCCAACGAACAAGGGTCGAACGAATACAGAAAAGGGTGACTTGTTCTTAGGTTTCTGTCCGTGCTAACCGTCGCGCGGGATTATCGATCGTATCGCGCGGAGGCACGCGATCCGTGTTCGATAACGCGAGAAGAGCGAAACAACAGAGTTCCACGGCGAACCTCACTCGCGTCTTTGCAACTGTCGGAAAATTCGTAGAAAAATAATTCCGGAAAAGCAACGTTATGAACGCGAACTCTGTTCATAACGACTTGTCGAATCGTCGGTGGAAGAGAGAGAGAGAGAAAAAAAGAAAACGTGACACGAGGTATCGAAACAGCAATCCGGATTAAGAATTCTAACGGTAGGAGTGCTGACCAGTAGGATGAAATGAGCGACGCGTCCGGCGCATTACGCAATGAAAGAAACAAATGAAGCTTAATAGAAAAACTGCCCGCGCTAGAAAAACCATTCCATCGTGCGTTTAGTACAGCTGCGGCAGAAAGTGCGGCGCTCGCTCGCACTTTCTTACCCTTTCTCGAATCGTCGTGCAAATTTCCCCCGGAAAGAAACGGATGAACAATTAACGCATCGTCGAGATTCCCTCCAATGTTTCCCTCCAAGGAGATCTAAATCGTCGATTCGATCAAGAAAGAAAGACGAGAAGCAAGAAAAAAAGACAACAAGGTACCGGGTCGGTGGATCGATTCGATTGATTTGTATCAGAATCTCATCGCGTTGGAATCATTACACGCAGCGACGAGACGCGACGAATTTGCGCCGGTTGTTTACACAAACGCAGTATTGACAATGATCAACAAAATCCGCGCGATGTAGCAAACATCGATTTGACAAACATCGTTCCGGTTAGGCGCCTCGATGGGCGAAGTATATTGATGAATTTCGATAATAAAAAGACAGTGGCCGCGTATCGATGTGACATGTCGATCGGTGATAAAAGAATCGTCGGACCGTGACTGCTGATCTCTCTCTCTTTCTCTCTCTCGCGCGCGCGTGTACGCGAGAGATCGATTTTTCACGTTTTAGCGGACGAGGAGGAGGACGCACGCTGGAAGGGAAACAGCGTGGACGAACACTCGATTTCCTATTAATTCATTCTGTCGGAAAATCGGGATGCTAGCGGGCGCGGAACCGAGATCAAAGTGTCGACGAAACTCGGCGCGGACACGCGTCGCTCGCATTTTTCCCGACTGTACCATCACTGTAGTCGTCTGTGGCTATGTCAATAGGAGCCAATCTAAGTACATATGCACACACAGATGTAATGCAGCGTGCGATGCACGCTCCGCAGACCGTGATGCAATCGTGCCTCGTGCCTCGTGCAGTTTCGACATTCTCTTTGCCCCGCGTTATGCACAAAGTGCGGCAACGAGTGCCGTGCCGCAGAAAATTGATGCGCTTCGATTCAGAATCGAAGAGACAAACATTGGTTCGATCGTCCCTTCCACCGCGGTCTCTCGCCCGTTTCTTTCCCCACAGTTCGATCGATAGATCGATCTTTCCATCCAGTCTCTGCGTACGTATCATCCAAGGATGACGGAGGAGTGCAGAGAGCCGAGAGGGAGGGGGAAAAAAGAGAGGATTTCTTTGCGACGACGGTTGCCATTTTTCGCGACTCGTACAGACAAGATAAGATAAGAGGACGCGGATCCAGGATCAAGGTGACCAAGATAAGAGCTCGGTTGAAGATTGAATCTTGTCGCGTAAGATTGTCGTGGTTGGAACGAGATTCTCGTTCGAAAGTATTCGAAAGTATTCGAAAGAAGCTCGACTTGTCTCGCGAAGAAGTTCTCGACGAAAAATCTGAAGAAGAGCCGGATTGTTGTCGGTGAACGGAGAAGATTCGTAAAGAGAAAGAGAGAGAGAGAGAGAGAGAGAGAAGAAAGAGCATGGCTGATTCTTTCGATTAAACGACTCGGAGAGTTCGGGTCCCCGATTGCTGTTATTTCGCGAGGGTGGAATAAAAGAGGGTGGGCCGGGGAGAAGGTGGTTGGGGTAGGCCGTTAATCGCGGCGAATGCGAACGGTCTGGACGGAAATAGCCGGGCGGCCGAGCGATCGTTGGAAAGTTGGACGGTTTTTTAGGGGGTCGAAATGCAGCTCGACCGGACCGGGAAGGGGAATTTTCCGTGGAAATCATCGACGTGTCCCGGGTCATCGACGAGCTCGAACCCGGAACACGAAACAGACACGCGTGCAAACGCATGTGCACGTACTAGCGAGACTAGGAAGGTGGTAGGCCGGTGTCTCGTATATCGGGGTGGTGGTTCCCGCATAGAACGCCGTGCGACGGCCTCCCATTGGCCTCCCATTGGCCGGTCCGGGGGTGGCTCGCTGCAGTCATCGATTCAGGCAGTCATTGGCTGACTCGGCCCCGGCCGCCATTTTGAATGACTCCGGGATCAATACGCGGGGTGTGGAAAAAAAATGCATGCAGGCCCGCCACCCTACTCTCCCTTCTCTCTCTCTCTCACTCTCTCTCTCTTCCTCCTCTTGCGTTCTCGCTCGCTCTCTCGCTCATCCTAGTTCATGCTACCACCGACACACACCGAAGTTGCATCGCCTCCTCTTTCCACCGAGGGGCACCCTAACGCCTTTCCGCTCCTGTCCACCACCCCCTGCTGGTATTCCCGGCGCAACAACAACGACCATCGACGAACCCAGCCAAATGGGATGATAGACTCACGCGCGTTCCTACACGGAAACCCTGTGCAGCCCTACGCGTTCGCGTGTGTGCCGCTACCAGAAGCAGCAACGCCAGCAGCAAGCACCCCTTTGCTTGAAAATCATCGAAAAAATGCCTGACGAAAGCGCGTTGTTGCCGATTCCTTGCTGATCCCACTCACCCACCCACTCGCCGCCCAATCGCCCTGTAGTCGTCATTTTCGTTCGTTCGTTCGTTCGTTCGCCAAACGGACGGTAACGTGTTCGCGTGTTGCGCGTTGCTACGTTGCATGCGGCGGCGGCGGCCAGTTTTCAGAGCCAGGCTTCCAGAGTTGCGAAATAGGAAATTTCGAATCGAACCCTGGTATAACCACTCTTCCCCCTGCCGCCCATCTTCCACCCGCTCGCGTTTCGCCTCACCCCTTCTGATCATCGGCACGGAGCTCCCGGGGTCTGCCCTAGCGGTACGTCATCGTACCACGAAAAATAAAATGATTTCGAAACGAGGTTCGTCCGATTCGCAATTTTTCTCGTCGTCCTCTCCCCCTCCCCTCTTCGCTGCCCGCTTCCGCCTCGCTGATTTTTTTTTTCCATCCCACTGCCGCCCGTGCGTTTCGTTCGTTTTCGAGGCTTGCCTCGCCTTCCCGGCTGTAAATTTTTCCCTCTGTCCCGGCGGATATTCGCCGATCCCCGCCGATTTTATGAGTCGTCTCTGTTCGGCAGAGGCCATGTTTTTCCGCCATTCTGTTCGTTTTGCAACAGAATTTCGGCCGCCATTTTTCCATTGGGATGGAAAATGGACTCTTTTGCGAAACGACGCGCCGATACTCGATACCAATACTTTTGCCCGACGCTGGTAAAACTCTCGATACACGTGCCACGGTCGCGAGTAGTTAACAACTTTTTTACCGCCTCTACCAATCCCGTGTTTCACGATCCTCGCCGAGAATGTATCAGAAACTATGTTACACGATATATCGTTGGATTTTTCAGAAGACTCGGGCCTCGATCTTCCCGTTCGATATAGGCTGCAGTAAAGTTTGTTTACTCTCGTAGAAATTCCAAGATCGTCGCGTGTGCGGCGATTCGACGCGGGACAGCCCAGTCATCGTACCCGTCGTTGCATACTACTTAATAATCTGCGAATTATAATGATAATGCCGGTAATGGCAATGCTACGGGGTAACAGTAGTGATTACACCGTAGTTGCTATGATTACGGACGCTCTCGCGTTTAACCGATTTACTATAATAAGTGTTGCAGCCGTGGCGAGCGGTGCTGCACGCACGAAAGTATACAATTACAGAGAGGCAACTTTGTGGCGGTCGTTGCTGGGTGTGCCGCTTTGTAAAGGGCTGTCATTATTGCAAGTGGTAAGAAACGTTCCACGCGGAAAGGAAAACTCGCGCGCGTTCCAGTGATTTGATATCGTGTTTTCGGACTCACGGTTTTCGGAAGTACACGGAGAGATCGTACGCTGAGAAGAAACTGTAGATGGGATCGCGTCAGTGCGAAGTTTTTTTCTTTCTTTGTCTGGTAGATGTAAACGAATAACGGATTCAGTCGAAAAGAGTATCGTGCAAGCATGCCATGCAACTTTTCTCACGTATTTTCTTTGGTACTTACGTTTGGAACCGAACTAATTGAAACAAGGACATAAGGCTTCTCTTGGTAGCAACGACTTTTAGATCACATTTTTAGTTATTAAGAATTTTATGGTTTTTTTTCATTTTTCGCTTTTAAAATTTACGTTTAAAATCTAAAGTTTCTCAAAACTTGTTAAAAATATACTTTAGTCATATCTTTACAATTTACTTTGTTAGGCGTCTAAAGTGTTTTTTTGTTATTTTTTTTTTTTATTATTCTTTTTCCCCCCCTGTGTTTCTTGCTTGTTCCTTCGACAGTGTAGGTATACTCTTCTTTTCTTAAGGCAATGCTTTTTTTGTTTTAATTTCGTTTCTTCTCTTTTTTTGTGCTTTTTTTGGTATTTTTTTTCTTGGTTATCCTTCTTTCCCTCTTCTTCTCCTTCTTCTTCTTCTTCTTCTTCTTCCGTTTCTTCGTCGTCTTTTTCTTACTTGTCGTAATTTCGAAATGAGGAACGCTCGAACGAAAGCTTGGTCTAAATAATCAAGTCCGGTTTCGGCAGAAACTTAAGAGGAGTTGTTCAGACTTTGTGTTTCACAGACAGAAATCGGTGCGTGTTTCGAAAACGGTGAAATTAATTTTTCAATGAAATAACTATGACAACACATAACAACACAGTGCGACGCGTCTGAAACAGAAAGTATACGAAGGGGGGGATGATCGTCGAGAATCTGAGTCGCTCTCTTTTTTACAGAAAAGTTAATCTAGTTGCGCGAGTTACGTTCGAATTTCGACGAGTTTCGATGCGGCTCGCGACGCGTTTCAACCCGAGAACAGGACCGAGAATAGACGAGCAAGTTTGACAAATTCTTAACGACAGAAACAAACAATTTTACTTTTTCAAAAAAAAAAAAAATATATATATATATAATACGAAAAATTGAAAAGAAAGACAAACCGGCGTATCTTAAACGTATCTTGGGAATCGAGAGTAACCTTCAGACGGGCAGTATTATAGATAAAATTTAGTTGAAAATTCCAAACAAAAAAAGAAAAAAAAAAAGAAAAAATATTGAGGAATTTGAACAACGAGGGAAAGATCCTATTGAAACTTGGTATCATCGATACGTGGTAGGAAGATCGTGGTGTCCGTTATCGAACAAAGATCCGTTATCCCGTTCCAAGGGGGTAAGTAGTCGGCGTAAGGGGTTTCGAATTTCCCGCGGGACGAAAGGAAAAACCTTGCTTATAAGAAGAGGCCCACGTGACCCGAGGAACGAATGAGCGTCTTTGCTACCCCGCCGCGGCCACCCCCTTTCCACCCCCTCCAGATCGTGGTTCCCCTTCTAGGGAGGCGCGCGGCGTCGCTCCTTGCGCGTCCGTGGTAAGACGCGTCGGGAGGCTGGTTCTGTCTTTCTCTCTCTCTCTCGCTATCTCGCATGGAGCTCTCGCTACCAGCCTCTTTCTCTTCCTCGCTCCTCATGCTTTCCCGGACTTTTCTCCCCCACGTGCTTCTCGCGACTCGCCAGTGTCTGCTGGCACGTCGCGGGATGGTGATCTTGGTAGAAAGCTTGGTAGTCTCCTTCCTCCTTTCTCCTCGGGCTTTCCCTCTCCTTCTCTTTCCTTCTCTCTTCCTCTTTCTCTCCCTTTCGGCCTCTCCTTTTCGGTCTTTCCCTTTCTCTCCCTTTCTCTTTCTCTTGGGTGGTGTGTTTCACCTCTCGTCCCGCGCCCTCGTTCCCATCGCGCCAAATCGACCAAGGCGAACACGCTCCTGCGATCTCACCACCGGACCGTCCCACGATCAACCCGCGGACTCTCCCGCTCTTCTCGGTCCTTATACTCTTTCGCGACTCTCAAACGCGAATACGATACGGCGACGCGCCCCCAACCGCGGCCAATTTCTCCCAAGAGATTGTTCCGTCGACTCAGGCTCTCGGACCCGAAACTTCTCTCTCTCCC
>NIPQ01092177.1:0-31140 GCA_002806875.1 Lepidotrigona ventralis hoosana | reverse complement strand
CGACTCAGGCTCTCGGACCCGAAACTTCTCTCTCTCCCACCCCCCCCCAAATGATCAGAGGAACACCTCGCGCGCACCGGACACGATTTATCCGCCGATCGCCGCAACGAAACGCGATTATTTTAGGAAAATTTCGGTAACCTTTGATAGAGGCATTGCGAGCATCCCCGTGTCTGAGTAGCAACTGCGCCGTGGCCCCGTGCCGGGCACCCCCACCTCACCTCCTCGCCGCCTCTATCACACCACCGAGCCACCAACCCTCTCTCGGACGCGCACCCCTCGACCTCCCCAGCAACCCCGCGGCCCTCTTAGCCTCTCGCTCGCCCCATCGCAGCCCTCTCTGCCGGACCTTGTCCCGTTCTCGACCATCCACCCCCTCGCGACCAGCGCTACTGCCCCATGCGCTGAGAGCGCCTCTCTCTGCGCTCTCCTGCGTTTGCGTTTTGCGCTGCGCAAACCCCGCCAGGTGGATAACGACGTATACTCGGCGCCTACGCCGATCATCTCGTCCTCTCTCTCTCTCTCTCTCTCTCTCTCTCTCGCTGGCTGTCTGGGTCTCTCTCTCTCTCGCTCGCTCGCTTGCTCTGCTTCTGCGTTCCTCGTTCTC
Source organism: Lepidotrigona ventralis hoosana (assembly GCA_002806875.1). Taxonomy (NCBI): domain Eukaryota; kingdom Metazoa; phylum Arthropoda; class Insecta; order Hymenoptera; family Apidae; genus Lepidotrigona; species Lepidotrigona ventralis. Next base: position 30,533 of record NIPQ01092177.1, on the reverse strand, counting down.
TCTCTCTCTCTCTCTCTCTCTTTCTCTCTCTGTGTCGTCGTCTTTGGGAACGATCGGCGTTAGGGTTACATCCGATTTCCTCGATGAATCACTTTTCAGGGATATCTCGTAGCAATAGGCGTTGGTAACGAGAACGTCCCTCGTTCACCTTGCCGTTATTTTGGCTGACGCCAAAAGCCGGGAGGGAATATTCTTGGGCGCAACGTTTGCTCTTTCGAACGTCGTCGTCCGCGTACCAGCGGGGTGCGTTCGTTTTATCGATTATTTCGATTGCTACGCCGGTGATTCGGCTGCACGAGCATTCATGACTCCGAAATTCCTCCCTTGAATTTCATTTCACCGATGCACCGTTCGCTATTCCGCCGGTGGTATTTCGAAGCGAACGCGAATTCTTTTTCGGGCAAGATTGGACGATTTCGCGTTGCGCACGCGGTGATGAAATAACGATGGAATGAAAATGAGTGCGTTAATTTTGCAACTGAGCAATAAGTCTCTTTTTTTTTTCGAGAGAGTTTTATCTCGGTTTCGTAACTTTCAAACTGAAGCTGAAACTCGACTCCCACAACTGTCGCGGCTAAACAAGCAACTCTTTTAAAGGACAAAATAATAATGTTTGTTCAAAATAATAATTCTCTCTAGGAATCTCAGTCACTTGTTCGAGCGAAAATTTGTCAACTACGTAGCTAAAGAATAGTTTGCTCTTTCGAGCGATATATTTTTTCAAAGATGCTCGTCCACGAGTGTAAAGGGTCTGCGCAAGTCTCTTTGTAAACTACTCTAACTAAACTATCCGAAACTTCTGTACATCGTCAACTTGACTTTTACAAATTTCATACCAAAGAAATGATTGTTTGAGAACGGTATTTTTCCAAAGTAGATAGACGAGGGTAGAAATTAATCGCGCGATAGTTTTCTAGACGTCGACGGCTTTCCAGCTGTTTACGATGCTTCGTTTCCACGATAGAGTGGTTTGTAAACGTTGAGGGGTGGCTTCTCTATCACACCCAATAACGATTCGGAGGCGTTATCGCGGCTTTACATCCCTTTGGCCTCGGCGTGACAGTAAGGTTAGCACGCTGTTGTTGCGTACACGCCAGAATGGACTTCGCGTTCGCCGTGTATTTCGAATACCGTCGTTAACCGCAGCTCGTCTCGTCCTTGCTTTATGAGACACGGATCGTTCACGTGAAAAACGATCAAGTGGCTCGTGATGCGTGAAATTACGACGAACAGCAGGAGAAAGAAGCACGCCGATTAGAAACGACGGTGATCGAATAAATTTGGCGATTACCTTGCAGGGATGATTCGATTCACCGTGACTTTGATGCGACGCTCTGTTAACTCTGTTGTGACCAAACGTTTGTCTCTTGACACGCGTTTCCATGTACACTTGCTTTGCCTGAATTTCGTCCCGAGGAGACTAAAATTTCAGTCGTCCTTAAAGGACGAGGGAGAAGGGTGCGCGAACGATATCGCTCCAGTAGTTAGGTTAGGATCGACATTGAAATTTCGATAAACGCGATCCACTCGGGGATAAACTCCACGGTGGAGTTGCAACTTGTTCCCTTGCTCGTTGCGGGAGTTTAGAGGCAAGTTTTACGGAGAATTCCAGGCTGAATGCGCGGTCTGGAAGATTTCGCCCTGTCGTCGTGGCAAATAGCAATTGGGGGGTGTTAGCGTGACACTACGTGCCAACCTACCATCCCAACGATAAGGTTAACATAACATCGTTGCGTACGCGACGTAACAGAGTACGTACACCGTCGTATTTCGAATCCTAGCGCTGACCGCAACTCGCTCCATCGCGTTTCCACGGGGGTTGATCGACCACCCCCAGAACGGCGTGCCTCGCCTCTGGAAATTCTCGAGCTGCATTCCCTAGCGCGAGCCTTTCGTCGATAGACCAGATCTTATTACGATTGGTAGACTACCACGATCGAAATATAACCCGAATAACACGCGAATATTTTTCTCCCGAAACATATTTTTATCCGAAATCGATTTGTCTCGCTTCGTGGTTTTCAATTCGGTGTTTCTGTACGCGATCTTCCCGCTGTCCATAATCTGTCGACGATTCGTGTCGTGTATTTTTCATTGGATATCGTAAATTCAGCGTTTTGTTCGTTGCTCTAGAAAATCACTTCCTGCAGTATCTTTCTTCAATGGTCGAACTACTTGTAGTTTAATAACTGATACGACGCACGAATAATTATTGCAACTTCAAATGTCATTGCAAATTGCAAATTCAAACGTCGTTGAATATTATCACTTTTCATGGATATTTTAAATATCTTGATTAAATGATCGTTGTATCTAGTGATTTTTTTTTTTCTTAAACCAAGATCATCATTCACACGTGTGCATTTTATTTTTCGTTAAACTTCTTAGATCTTACACCTGATCGACAGAGTGTCGAAGATTCTCGATACCTCTTCACGATATTTTCACTCTTTCATCGATCGTCGTATCCTTCGTCTCGCACGTTCCATGTCCGATCACTATAATATAATACAATAATTTTTGCAATTCGATTATCGGTACAACCTACTTATTTCCCATCTAATAGAAATCGGAACTGATCTCGTCTTCTTCCTCTTTCGTCCTCTTTCATTTTTTGCCCGTCGAGGAAGCGAGGATACGCTCGAGCAAGAGGAAAACTCGAAGGGGTAGTTTCTGTCGAGGGAGAAAAGAGGGATTCCAGCGACCGACCCTCCTAGCTTTCGTCTTCCCATCGTCGATGGCGGTTCCCCGGTAATTGTATCGATTGTCTTAGAACCGACACTGTCCCGACCGTTGAACGTCCTAAAAAGGTGAATGCCGCTCCCCTCCCCACCCGGTCGTCCCTGCCGGTATTTTGCCTCGGCCCGTCACGTCAGGGTTGACCCCTTTTGTTGTTTCGTTGGTCGAAAAATAAAAATTCCTAACCGGATGAAAGTTTGACCTGGATCTTTTTGTCGACCAGCGAGGGGTGGAAAGGGGGGGGAGGGGTTGCAGGGGGACACAATGGACCTGGTTGATTTGCATACACGGACACGTGTGTGGTACATCCCAAGGATCGCTTGTTCCTTTCATCGACCACCGATGTCTCTCTTTAATCGTCAACCGAACGCGAGAGAACGCGTTCGCAGAAGATGTTCATGAAGAAGAAAAAAGAAAAAAAGATCTGATCTTGGGTGCAGTCTCTCTCGTTTCCTTTCTCAGCGCGCGCTGCCACGACTCCGTCGAGGGAAGAGAAAACTGGCCTCCCGAGTCTTTCGAAGCTGAAGCTCGTGTTGAAAGAGGGACGATGAGACGGTGCAACTCTCTCTCCCCTTCGACGACCCTTCGCTACGATAATCATAATATAAGGAGAGAAGGACCGTCTGACCAACGGATAGACCCGCTGGGGACGATAAAACAATCGAGGCTGATTTTTTGTCGGGCCAGCTGCAACGGTCCGCTGTCTGTCGAATCGTCGAATTCCACCCCGCTGGACCGATCGTCCACATTCTTTCGCGTACTGATCTCGTCCCCTTTCACGCGGTCCGGCCGATTGTTCTATTTACCCTTTCCTCCGGCTACCAAACTGTGAACCAACAACGTTGAAACAACGAGCGTTGAAAACCACTCGTTGGACATCGCACGTGGCCCGTGGAAATTTTACGAATCCTCAAGACACCGTCCGATCCATCCGATGGGACAATAGTCGGAACAATAGTTTCGCGGCTGCTTGTTTAAAAGAAGAGGAAAGGAGGAAGCCAGGCGAGGACACCCCTTTTGGCCGGCGGCCTAATGATCGGCGGACAAGAACGTCGGGGGGAGGAGAACGAAATGGGAGGACTGCTCGATGGCTCGCTTGTCCTGGGTAATTAGTAAAAACAAAAGGAGAAGCTTTCGGCGGAGAGAGCGAAGGAACGGTGAAGAAATAGCCGTCTAAGAGGCGAACGTAAGAAAAGCGGCGCGCGCGAACCGCCAGATAAAATCTAAATGAGAAAATAATCCCTGAGGAAGAGTCTCCGAGCCTCCGAGCCTCCGAGAAGAACGTCCACGAAGGTAGAAAACCGAGGGCGAAACGATGGCGGAGGAAAGTCAGTGGGGAGGAAGATTTTGGCCACGCGACTCCTTTTTCGCGGTAGGTCATGGCACCTGAATTCTCGCGTGGTCTCTTCTCCCCGGCTGTAAACACCTAGCGTGCGATGTGACCTAGCTGTGCTATCGGGCTAAGCGCGTGCTTAACCTAACCCAACCTAACGCGTCGACACACACTCGCTCGCACGCACACACGAAGCCACGGCCACCAACGAGTTAACCAGCGTTTGCGTGTGTCCGCGCGGGCGCGTGTGTGCGTGCGTGTGGGTGGCCCCTATCGATTCCAGTCCGTGAAAATAACGGAATCTCGTGGTGCGCTTTCGTTAACTTCCACGCTCCCTCCACGTTGCTAACCAGCCCGTTTTCCACCCCCTCGCCTCGACGTTCGAGCGAGAACGAGCCCTAGCTCGCAGCAGCAGGGTGAACGAAGGTAATCAAATGAAAACAAAAATCACGGGGCAACCTCCGCGCCCGGAAGAAAGTTACGCGGCCAACTTTTACCTTTTTCGCCGCAATTTGCGGCCGATTCAACCGTGCAGCCACCACCCCCTCGAGAGCCTCCCCTTCCTTGCCGCCAGCTATTCTTCCAGCATTTGCTTGCTTCTCCCTCTCCGTTCTTCGACATCTTTGCTGGACACTTTGCTCTCGAACGATGTCGGGACGAAGATAGCGCACTCGCTTCTCCTCGTTTCCCTCCTCTCTCGTTACATGCTTTTATTACGTTCGTTATTCAGACGAAATCTGCTACGAATTTGTCGAAGAAATTTTCTTCGCTGGTTATTGGCAAAAATTATCCCTTCCCTGGAATTCACTCGATCCTATCCTCCAGTTATCCTTCTGCTTTCCCGATGGAAGTCAACTCACCACCTTCTCGTGGTTTCCATCGAGCAACGACGATTTCGCTTGAAATATAATATTTTATTTTGAAATTTGAATTTGTTTGTTAGCCCTTTTACTTCGATTCCACGTAAATAAATAAATTGATTAATTGAATTAAAATTAAAAACCAAATCGTCGTTGGCCAAGAGTGAGTAACGTCGAATTTGCCAGTGTTCCAACTCAGTAATGCAAATTATTCTCGGTAGAAGGAAGCTTGCATTCTTACAATTAGTTTCAATTTCTGAAATCGCTCTTTTCACCTGGGCAAGGAAAAGAATCGTTGCAGTTTTAAAATTTTCCATTCGCAAAGAGTGTTGGACTGTGCGCGTATCGCGCGTATCGAGCGTCTATCGAGTACGCGGGCAGCGAACAAACGAGCAAATAATCGGCAGAGCACCGCGGGCAGGCCAGATGTCCATTCTCCAAGGTATACGCGTAGCATGTGGATAATCGGAAGAGCACTGCCGACCACGCAGCATATGCCGCTACCTCCGTTAGCAGCAGCTGCACTCTTCGCCATCGAAGAATCGCGATTACGCTCTGTGTAATCTCGCTGAACCTGAGAGTCCGGAAGAGGATGGGAGATGGGTGTATTTATGAGTGTGGGAAAGGGGGTTGGAATCGAAAATCTGGCGGAATCCTCTTCCTCCTCCTCCTCCTCCTTCTCCATATCTTTCGTGATTTTTCACATTTTCGTCGTGAAACTGTGGTTAACTGGCTTGTCCGCTGGCGGTTGGCCTCGTTTCATCTCGAGGTCAGAACCCCGTCGCCGAAACCTTCATTGTTCCACTCTCTTCCCTTTATATTCGCGTGTCTGGTCTGTCTTGGGCGGTGAACAAAAGAGGCAGAAGGTCGTAAAAAAAAGAGAAAGAGACGGGGGGAGGACAACCAGAAGACTCAAGAGCGGCTTTGTCTCTGAAATGCGAATTTGCGAAAAGTGACTAATTTCCGAGTGGTCGATGCTCGCGTTCTTTCGTACTCTGCTACCTTGCGAAATATCAGAATGGCGTGAGAAAGATAAATTCGACTTTGAGGACTCTTTTCAATAGTTTGATCTCACGTTATTTTCGATAGTTGAAAAGACTGACTGGTTTTTTTTAAAAATACACGGCGATTCTTGGTGTAAAATTGCGCGTGACTTTTGTAAGATTTTTTTGTAAGAAAAACCTCTTTTCACTTAGATATCCTCACGTTTTTTTTTTTTTTTTTTTTTTTTTTANGACTTTATTCCAGTTAGTTTCCGAATAGTTAGAAGGATTTGAAAACTCTGTGGCCTGTTTCAGTAGTACGACGTTGTCGCGATAATTTTTGCTCTTCTTTCGGTCTCCGCGGAAACTGGGAGAAAGGGAGGAAGAATCGCGACGCTGATTACGGAGCCATAGACTTTCTTCCGCGAGTTGCCGGAGTTTTTCCCCTGGAAAGTGCAATTCCGCGGCTTGCAATTCAGCGGCGATATTTCGGTGGCGGAGTTGGCAACATGTTAACTTTGTTTATCTATAAAGCGGTGGCGTCCGCGTTGATTAAGTCGTGGAAAAGTCGCGGGGGCCGACGAACAGAAGGAAAGGAGCGAGGCGGTGAGAAATCCACGGCGATATTTCAAAAGGCCGCGATGTAAAGCGGGCAGAGCACGCCTTGGGCAAGTTGGCGTCGCCTTATCGCCGCGACGAGAGAGAGAGACCGCGACACTTATAATGAAATTTCCGCGGCGAAGTAAGTTTTAAAAGTGCAAAAGTGTCCAGGGACAAAGGAGCCTGGCCGAGGGGAGGACGCTCGAGATTTAGGAGGATCATAAATCGAGGCAACGTCTTCGCGACGCGAGAATCTCGGAGATTAGAGAGCCACTCTCACTCGTTCTCCCTTTCTACCTTTCTTTCTCGAATCGACTCGACGAATTTCCAGAAACGCGCCCTAGCGGGCTGAAATATCTCTCTCAGACTCGTTTTTTAATTTCGAGTCCTTTAGACTCGAAGATCGCTTAGACGGGATCGCGTGATCAGCCACGGCTTGGAGACTTTTTAACGTTAGAATTACCGACGATTAAAGCATAAAATGTCCATCCGCAGGCATTGGAGTCAAAAAATAGAGAAACTTTATAACACAATGAAGTGTACAGGCTTTTATTTGTACATTTCACGAAAAGTTGAAATTATCAAAAAAAAAGGAAAAAAATACGCTGTTTTACGTTTATAAAAATATCGAACAAAAATTACAAATTGATCAATTTGACTACTTTGGTAGTTTTAGTGTTAAGCTTCACCGTTGAATAGCAAATACTTTGACACGACATAAATTGAAAAACAATATTTTAGAAATAACTGGGGAACCTGAAGTCACAATTGGATCGTGTGATTTGAAAAATAAAATCTCGCAGATGATGTTTTTACTTTTACCCGTTAAGTTGCACGAGTATGAGAATTAATTTATTTTTACTTGTTGAATATTACAACGAGCAATTTGAATTTCTCATGTAAATTCTTGCACGTTCTATCCTTACACCTCATTCATTACATAAGTGCATAAATATCCGTAATATGTGGAAAATAATTAAGGGGGCCGAAGAAATTATTGCCTTTAATTCCCAGATCATCTGGCAAAAAAATTTTGTCCGAACAGGCTTCTCAGTCACAACGGGCAAAAAGTCTGACATTTATTACGTATTTTCCTCTACGCTCTTCATTTGCAGCGCGCTTTCGTTCTCACAAACGTTCTTTGCTCGAGTTTGTTATTCTATCAATAACCGTTTCGATCAGCAAAGACGTTATTTCGTGGTCTCTGCGGAGGAACCGGTAACGAGCGAGCCCGTGGCATTTCGGTTTTTAATTGAAAGCAAAGTCTGTAGATTTTTAATTAAGAAAATTCAAGATCGACCTGTACCAGTCCATCCATCCGTCTATTCCGTCCATCGAATACTGGCTGCTCCTCGGAGTCTCCTCAAACAGTTTTATAATTGATTTCATTTTCATTTATTTTCGCACGAACTCCCTCCCCCCCTTCTCGCCCTGTCTTTTCCTCCGTTTCTCCCACCACCTCTCTTTTTCTTCGACCCTGTCTCTCGTTACCTCGTGCCGCCTCGAAGAAGACGGTACCTACCCCCGTCGTCGCCGCCGCCACGACCTTACGCCGCAATCAATTTAATGTTTTAATTAAGAGAGTATCCGTGAAAAATTAGATTTTAATCGGATCGCGCCTCTCCATCGTCCCATCTTTCTTTCTCTCTCTCTCTCTGTTTACTTTCGGTCGGTGTCTTTTTAATAAATAATTTTAATTGCCTCGGATCCCTTGAAAGGATTCGACAGATCGGAAGAAACCTCGCCGCGAGTGACGCTGATCCTACGAAATAGAATTTTTCTGGGATTCATGACTTGGCTCTCGCCATTCTACGCTTTGTTAATTCTTACGAGCCAAGATTTTTACACGTTTCTATGACAATATTTCGTAATTCCGGATAGTGCGGAGAAGATTTATGAAATACTACGAGAGCTATTAAATAATTTTAATTGTTTGAGACGCCTGAGACAGAACGAAGAAACCACTATTGTGGATTTCGAATTTATAAGATCAAGTCTTTCTGAAATTTTTGATGCTTCGCATGATTTTAATGTTCTGTAACGTGCGAGATGTCTCTCTATTTATGTTCCATCGGTGTCTTTTAATAATAACAATTGCTACGAAAAGATTCGACCAAGAAGAAACCTCCCTGCTATTTTTTTTTTTTTTTTGGATACGCAAATTTTTCTAAAGCCTGATAACTCACGTAATTTGAATGTTTCGTAATATTTGAGACATCAGCGTTTGGCTAAAGATTCGTCTTTAATTTCATCTCTCTCTCTCTCTCTCTCTGTCTCTGTGTCTCTGTGTGTGTCTCTCTCTCGAGTCCTCCAAAAAATAACCGCTATTTCGCGTGCTATTTTTGATCGCTTGCGCAACACGCAATCGCGGATCGAAACCGAGATTAATACTTAATACAGAGAAGCCATCGTATTTTTATTTTCCTTCAAGAAGAATATTATTCGTCTACTCTCTGCGACAGTGATCCAACGAAGCCTCGATGGTCAAGTTATGAGCAATTCGTTCGGTCATTTTTATCATTTTTCAACGCGTGACAAGTTATTTATTCGAAGCAAGGCTCGTTTAAAATCGAAAATAGCGTGGACAGATTGCGTTCTAAATGGCGAGTCTGCCAATGCTCGCGTAGACGCACTGTTTTCGAAAGAAAAGAAAATGGTTCGATTCATCGTGCACGAGAGATTTATATTTTCTGCCGGAACTGATATATTTTTGGCACTAGGTTTCATCGTGTCTCACCTAGATAACCTATATACGTCAAGACGTTTGTTTTCTACTCTCTATGCTGTCGTCCACAAGTATTTGTACATGTTGGCTTTTGTTTAATCCTGTTCATCTAATTTTCATTTCTGGTACGAGTACGATTTTGTTCTGTTAAACTTTCGCTACACGATACCGCACAGTGTCGTTCCCCCCCCCCCTGAAGTTTCCTCAATTTTCGATTCAATAAACGATTTTTACATTTCGTAGTCGGCACGATACAATCAAGTAGCAATTTTTCATTTGGTTGTATCGAAGACCTGAAATTTCGAATCAATGGACAACATTGTCGAGATATTGCTGCAAATATCATAATTCTTAAAGAAGAAGATTATACGAGAGAATTCGATGTAACTCTGAGATGCGAAAAGTGTTCAGAATCCTCCTCTCCCTCTTACTAGAGAACTATTACAACGAGAGAGCATGTTTCAAATATAGAAAATAAATTGTGCAAAAATTCTGTATTTGTCGCGAATTGATCACGACAATACTGCTTGAAAGTAAAATAGTCTCAACTCGAAGAGAATCGTACAAACAACGTTGCGATAATCATTTCGTTAAAATACGAACAAGCGTCCGGTGATTTATAGGCGAGATGTATCGTCGACTAATGTCGCTCATCGCCCTGACAATCTGTCCCCGATTAGCCGCCATTTCGGATTCAACGCCGTTGCGCGGCAAAGAAGTAGCGGCGAGTCGGTATATTTTCCGCGTTTCCAAGACGAATATCTCGCGTTCGCGAGAGGAAGGGAGCAAGCAGCAGCCGGCGAATTCCCGGTATTGAGACGTAGGACGGGCCGATGCAGACCGAAAAAGAAAAAGCCAGCCGCGAGGGAAGGTCCACCATTTTCCGAAGCTATTCTAGAGTGTTATGCAACTGCCGGCCAATGCATTTGGCCGGGCAGAGCTTTATGGCCGAAGCTCACACGCGCAAAAATGTTTGTTTTAACTCCGGTGCTGGCCTCCCACCCCCCTCTTCTCCCTCCTTCTCCCATCGCACACGCGCCCGTCTACCTGCCAGCCTACGTCCGCAGCCTTGAATTACTCGGAATGTGCGAATATTTGTAAAATTAGATCTTCCGCTTTCCCGATCCGATATTCGCCACCATCTCCTCCCATTGTCTCTCTCTCTCTTCGAATCGAACCGAATTTCTTTCGAACGCGAAGAAAACGCGAATCGCTCGAACGTTTACCGAACGACGTTTGTCGTTACTGGATTCTGGGTGAATCGCGATTATTGGAACATTCTCGTTTTTGTTGCAGCATTTACGCGCCGATTAATTAGCGCTCAAGTGTATCGAATTTGGCATTAACAGTAGCTTAACATGATTGTGAAAAATCTCTGTTATTGTGAGAATGAAATGTAATTGGCGAGATGGGCTTTTGGTATATTTAATGCAAATTCGTGCTCTCTCTTCTAATTGAAGAGCCGTGCACCTTTTAAATTTTCTATTAACGCGTGACGAACCGCGCGGTGTTCGCGCGAATGTAACTGGAAGAAAGAAAAGGAAATGAAACTTTTGCGCTTCACCGTGGAAAGAAAATGATGCGATGTTTGTTTATAAACAAGAAAGTTAGCAAACATCAGAATCATAACGAAGGGAATATCTATCAACAGTTTATTTACTTGAGAATTTAATATATATTAACTTAAAGTTACACAGAAATTTCGATTTGCATAAAGTTCGATTATTGTCTTTTCCTTGCGAAACGGAAAATAGACTCACGCGGAGAGTATTATTATATTGACGTCTCACGTGTGTATTTCTGTACCTTCCAACTTTTCGTAAATGCGCGAAAATCCGCCTACCGATCAACAATTTTTCCTTATCATTTTGCAACTGTATCTCAAGTACTTCCTTTCAAATTTGAAAACAAATAGTTTCTACTGTATTTTTTGAACTCAACTCGTTGAGAAAGAGAAAAAAACATTATTTACAAGACGACTTGGTATATTAATTTTTCACGCCGGCAAAATTGTTAAGCCAGGATCCCCTTTGTTCGATGAACGGTCACGACGCCTCTTAAGATGATTTCCATTTGTAAATCATGCGACTAAACGATCCCGTATCGGTCCCTCGGCTAATGGAAAACGTCTTAAAAAGTTGCCACGCGCCTCGGGGATACGAAATTTGGAAACCTTGCCGAGTATTCCCGCTGGAACGGCGGGAAAAGGAGTGTCGAGAGAAGGTGGGGATTCCCGTGACCCCATCCCATTCGTATTTTTCACCCTCCATTTTTACGCCATCTTTTCCCGTTGTCGATCCACCCTCTCTCCATAGCTGTCTCTCCCCCTCTGGGACTCTGTCCATTTCTCTGTCGCTTCGTTCTTCGCTCTCCTCTCGAAAGTCGCGTCGCAGAACGAGGTCTCTTTGATTGTTTTAATCAATAACGCCTCGATGATTCGAACCGCGGTTTGTTCTTCTGTTTCTCCTTCCTTTCTCTTTGTTGAACGAAAATCTGAATTCTCGAATTTCAATGAAGTCTCGCCGAATTTTCGACTTTTGAAATTCGAAATTTTTTCTTTTCTTTCTTTTTTTTCTCGAATCAGTTTCGACTTTTGGCTGAATCGACAAACGTTTTCTCGAATAGACTTTTCAATTGGTTGAAGAGTGGGATAAAATTGGCTCGCCTCGGCTCGCCTCGGCTCGAAGAGGGTAGCAGCTCTCTGACAACGAGCCTGTTATTCGGAACTTTTATAGGTAGTTCAGTGATAAGAAGATGGGGAGAGAAGTTTTTGTCGCTTAAAAAGGAACGAGGAGATCCAATTTCCGTCGCGATGATTGGGCCGATTCGATCAGTCCTAACGATAATAGAATTCTTTCGGAACGTTTTTCCGCGCGAACTGGAAGGCCATTGTTTCCTTCGATCGATACTTGCGATTTTTCCATCTTTAAATTGAAAGAGTGGCAAAGAACTGTTCGTGAATGTATTCGCTGTTGTCAAAATACACTTAATTATTATTAAATATCATAACAAGCACGTTGCTTTCGGTATTTATACCCGTGCATTTTGTAGATTTGCACATTTAAATTCTCCGAAATCATTGTTTACATAATTAATTAGTATTTGAATTCCGCTAAATTGCATTTTGATACTACTGTTATTATTATTATTATTATACTGCACACTTTTGCGCGTATCAACGTGGAATATTCGTTGCAATTTCTAACAAATAAAATCTCTATTTAAGTTACTTAAGCAATTCCCACGGTCGTCTCTACTTTTTAAATTATTTTTTAACTGTTTTAATATATATATATTATCGATTATCCTCCATTTTCATCCTCTGTCTTACAATTTCTTTAACACACGCATTTCGTTATGTTTTCCCCGATTGTATAATTTGCGCGAATAAAACGAGATCGTGACACAATTTAAGATCAGAATCTCGATCTTTCGCTTCGTCAAAATATTTCGTCCAATTATCCTCGCGGTTACAGTCTTTCGTTCGCAGCCTGTACGAGTAGAATAATTATTTTTTCCGGTGCTTCATCTCTACCCTCGTCCCCCTTGAGATTTCTAACGTTTCGCGGACCCTTCAACGTCCTTTTCTCTCTCGTTCTTTGCCTCGGTGTCGTCCGTCGCGGCCGAAGCGCCTCTGAAGGAGGAGAACGGAAGGGCTGCAGCCCTTTTCGGCTCTCGTGCTAGAGGCTCGCGCGAACGGGAGAAAAGAAATTAGCGAAATTAAACGAGCCGATATAGCCGCGCTCGTTTTTAGGGGCTGCTTGCTCACCCTTTCGCAGCTTTTACGGAAAAGCTGTATTATTTGCGATTAATTATTTGCACGACGCGAAACGATTGGCACGGCAAACGAGGGTAGAATTGACAGACTGCGTTTCAAAGAAGCGTTCAAATTTCCTGTCACTGGGTAGCTTTTCACGGGCGCGCAGGCAACGCGAATTTCTCGGGTATAAAATTAACTCTTGCCGAATATAATTTACCGGTGGACGTTTCGAAAACACGCGCGCACTTATAACGAGACCATCCTTTTTTAAAACCAGTTCCCCGGGAGAAAATCCAGTCTTTCGAGCGTGGAAATTGTAACAATCGACTGAAATATGAAGAGGAAAACTCTTATAGCTGGACCGCGGATTTTTATGTGTTTTTATATTTTGTACGTTTCGTGTTTTATGTGTACTTTTATAACCATAATCAATGAAGTCTAAAAAGAAATTTGTTTCATTCACTACAATAGCACTTCAAATTCCTCGTTAGTGGATAAAAGTCCGCAGTCTACTTACTGACAGATCTCTCTTCTTTCCATTCCTAGACAGCTTTCGAACGAAAGATAAAAAGATCGGCGAGTTCTTACAACAAACGCAGCTTTTTCAAATCACGTTTAAACGTTATACGAAAGTTACACAGCGATAGCAATAAAAAAAAAAAAGGAAAGAAAAGAAAATATTGGAAAAATCACAGGGAGGGAAAAAAAGTTTCTGCTGCTTAACCGAGTCAAAGTTGGAACCGTGTGTTCGTACCGTGTCTCTCTCCATCGTGAGTACGATCGGTGTTCGGCAAATATTTGTTCATGGAATTTCGAGCAACGATAAAACGACAAAACGAAAAGACAAGAAGAGCGAGAGAGCGCTAGAGAGAGAGAGAGAGAGAGAGAGAGGCGAACGTTTAATATTTCGGATCGTCTGGCTCGCGAGCGCGGTTCGTGTATTTGTTAAAACCTTGCTCGCGAAAAGCAGCAGGCCCTGTTGGGAAATGGAATTAATCTGTCGATGCGTACCGTGCACCCATTTAATATCCATCACGCGTTCATCACTGCAGAAGCAATCCGGCGATTGTTCTCGCGCGCCACGTTGTTTTTTCTTCCTTTCTCTCTCGCGCTCTTCCTTCGGCCGCCGTCCCGTTCCTCTCCATCGGGGATTTTCAGAGTGGGTGGGGGGGAGGGGGTTGTTGTTTCGGCGGAGGTGTGTGTTTCCTCCCGTTTCGCCACCTATGCACACTGGACGCGAACGAGCGAGCGAAATTTTCACGCGGCCACGAGACACGACGACACGAGGTCGATGACAAATTTTGAGCGTAGCATCTTAATGCGCCGCGCGCCCGTCGAAAACTGACCCCGCAGCTGGCCGCCTTAAAAAAGGGGGGTGGAACAGGGCCCCGCAGGGAAGGGCGAGCCCTGATCGCTGATGCCCGGTGTCCAGAGGTGGTGGGGGGTAGCAAAGGGGAGCAAACGCAACAACCTATCTCTCACAATTACTTCACATTCCTTTTATTCCTCGCATTTTTCTTTTTCTCTTTCCTTTTCTTCTCCTCTCCTTCCAGAGGAGAGTTTTCATTTCTTACCCTTCTCGACGTCGTTCTCGTTCGCTCGAATCACTCTTCTTCTTCTTCTTCTTCTTCTTCTTCTTCTCCTCCTCCTCCTCCTCCTTCTTCTTTTTCTTCTTCTTTCTTCTCGGTTGTATTATCTCGTCCGCTGGTGGCAGACGGAACGTTTCAAGGTGCCACCAGGTCAGACCTGTTTAAGGGTTTAATTCGAGGGTCGCGAGAGGGGCGGCGAGGCGGGGTACGAAACAGGGGCGAAGCGAATGTACGCGTCGCGTGAATTGCAACATTGCCGCGTTTCCAGCCAGGTAAATCTACCTCGCAACGCACAGGGGGAACGCGTTTGCCACTTTGTCTCCGTTTCTTTTCTTTTTTTTTCCCTTTTTTTTCTCCCTCTTATTTCTCTCAGCCATGCCAGGATTGGAATAATGTATACGACAGGATACAGGGTAATAGACTCTCGGTCGCATCGCGTCGAGGATCGGTTGCATCGCGTCGTCAACTGTCGGGAAAAGGTTGAACAGGCTGAAGGGACACAATGAATGTTTCAAGTTTCCAAACGACCATCTCTGTTCCGTGCTTTATTTAATTTTTATTCGATAATGGACAATACATATGCCCGCGTTGTTTATTCATACGCACGTGAGCGCTGCGCGCCACTTCGCTTGTCCCGCCCCGACGTTACACTTTATTTCTCTCTTTTATTATTTATCACCGGCGAAATTTCGCGCATTGTTTTCCAAAACACTGCAACTAATCACCACGTTATCTCCCTCTTTCTCCTTGCACACCACCCTTTCTCTCTCTCTCTCTCTCTCTCTCTTATTCCGTGTGCACCTATTCGATCGATCGTTCCCCGCGAAAGCCTGGTGTATAACTCCGTTTACGGTCGATCCTCGATTATTTCGTGCGCGTTTCGCACGAATTTTCCACGATTTCTTTCGTTCATTTATTACTAGTATTTTTGTATTTTATATTCTTTCTCTCTGTTGTTTTTGTTTTTTTTTTTTGTTCTAAATAGCGGAGCATAGCGGAAGCGTGAGTTTTGTGAGATCAGCTGAAGCAACGAGGAAAGCTAGAGAATTAAGACGACGAGATACGCAATGTTAGAGCGAAAGAAACGAGGAGAAAGGAGAGTAGCGTGAGTTTTCTTTTCGACTCCGGATCAGCCATTTTCTTCCAATCCGCGTGCTTTCGGTTTAGTTAGTTTGCGGCTAAAGCGTGTACCGGTCAGATTTCTGCAAGCAAGGAATATTAATAGTTGTTAGAGTCAAGCGCGGTAGACAATCGTCGAAGAGACACGTCGCCAACGTTCGATCAATAGAACGAAATAAAAAGAAAAAAAGGAAAGAAGAAAATCGATCGTCACGATCTTTACGTCACTTGTTTCAAATTTCTATTCATTACATCGATCGTTCGCATCGAGGTGTCTTCAACGTCGTTCACGACGAAGCACAAAGTTCGAGATTAGTAGAAATCTTGTCGTAAGATTTTAACGAAGCTTTACCTGTATCTAAACTCGTGTCTCGTGGACCTTCGATCTAGCAGTTTCTCGTCATCTTCGTTTCAGTCATGCTCGTCACCATTGTTGTTGTTGTTGTTGTTGTCGTTGTCGTCGTCGTCGTCGTCGTCGTCGTCGTCCTCCTCCTCCTCCTCGTCGTCCTCGTCACCATCCTCTTCCACTTCGTACGAACCGTGTTTCCAGTTCATCCGATACTGATTCGCGAGACCGATCAGTTTTCCTCGTTTTCACTCACTCGCGCACCTATTTCACCGTCTGTTTCACGAAACTAGCCGCCCGGTTAGGGCGGAGGCTAAAACGAAGAAAAAGAGGAGGAAGAAAAAAGAAAAGGAAAAGGAAAGAAGAGTCCGCGAAGAAGAACAAATCACGCGTAGGTATGCAACGACTCGGCTCTTATCGACTTAGCAAGCCGCTGAGAAGAAGAATCGCTGGCCCCGGTTGTAGACAGCGCGCCGATTCTTCCCACTTTCTCTCGTTTTCTTTCAAAGATCTCTCGGTTCGAGATCACCGATCTCCGCGCGCATCGCTCCGACCGCACACTCGTTGGCGGTTCCACACGACGACGCTAGGCACGAGGACGAGACACACTGTGGTCGCCAGTCGCTAGTCGAATCTCGTCTCCGTGCGCGTGTCGCGGAAAAACGTGCCCGCTTCCTGATTAACCAACTCCGCCGCACGGCGATGCTGAATTTTTTCGTAAGTGGTGTGTGCCGGCGAAAACGTGCACCAGGGCCGTATCGCGACTCGCCACCGCAGAGGGCGCCTCTCTCTCTTTCTCTCTCTCTCTCTCTCCTCGATCTCCTTCGAAAAATCCCTCACAGTCAGCCACTGCGTGGTGATTCACCGCGATCCGAAATTTCTCTCTTCACAGGTTGATCTGGTCGATGTCCTTCTGAAACGATCCCGATTGCGTCTTCGAATCTCTTCGGATCAAATGATTTCTCGCAAGATTTCCCGATCGCGAAGTAAGAGCAGAGAACGCGTTTCGGCAGAAACGGAGCTGCCCAGAGTGGTTGGCGATGTTACGATTTTCAGTGCACTGAAATCCGCGGTCACCGCGTCCGCAAGTGGGAGGGACTGGTTCGCACGTGACTCAGTGTGTCGTATTCTTTTCTTCCTTGTTCGGATATGCTGCCGCATCCGTGGCGCGGCCCTTTTCCCGTGGAAATCGCCCGCTCGCTCGCGCGCTCGTCTCGGGCGCGCGGACCGCGGGTCGCTGAACGTAACCTTTATCACTTCCTGCCCGGTCAACCACGACCGTCCGTCATTATTCTAATTCGACGTTGGACGTTCGACGACGAGAGTCGAGGCGGTGTTGTCACAGGGCCCCCCGTGATCACTGGCGACGCCTCCGATTTTTCCTTCCCAAACGGAGAAAAACTTTCTCCGAAGAAACGTTCTCCGTGCGAACCCTTATCCCCACCACCACCACCACCACCACCGCCACCTTGGTCCCGGGTGAGAGAGGGATTTACGGGATACACGCGTCGTGAAAGACGTCACCAGTTTCGCACGTGCGTGTGCGTACGTAGCACGTACGCGCGAAATAGCCGATCTCGAAAACGGAGCTGAGCGTTGTTGTTATTGTCGTCGTTGTCGTTGCGTGGTCTTCGTCCCCCAGGATCTTTGGGTCCTCCCGAAGCGGATAGAGCGGATCGAGCGGCCCGTCGTTGGCTGGAACGACTCGTTTCGCGCACCAGATTCTATCGGACTCTATGAAAATCGAGCAGGCCAGAGTGTTTCTCAGCCTCCCTTCCTCCTTCTTACGTTCTCGATGTTCGGGCTCGCGTTCCTGGTCCCTCGGGTGGATGATCTCTCTGGACCACGTCGTCGTCGTCGACGTTGAGTCGTCGAGTCGGTTACACGCTACCGGTTCCTCGGCCACCGGTTTCCCTCGGTTTCGCGGCAGACTCTCCACTCTTCGATATTTCTGCGATTTATTGCGGCGCGACTTAGAAATGCATCTAATGCGGTGCACGCCGCATAGAATGCATGCATGCACCTTGGCGGCGGGGAGGGCGAGCCACGGAGAGCCGAGAAGTCGGGCCGAGGCGAGTCGAGTCGAGTCGCGGCGCGCAACGCGTCTGCGCATGCGCCCCCGATCAGACCGTGTGTACTCTACTCGCGCGCGCGGCTAGGCGAGCGCGAGCTCTAGCGAATATGAGCGAGCGGATCGGCCCGCCACCGCCGCCACCGCCGCCACCGCCACCGCCGCCGTGTATCTTCGCTACGTCATTCATTGGCGTGGAGAGTGAAAATCAGAGCTTGTTGCAGCAGCCTTTCTGCAACTGTACCAGGAACGGTAAATCAGCGACACGCCGCGCTTCCTCGTCGCGAATGTTTCGCACATCTTTTACCGCCATCCAGCCCATCCAGTCCCGTATCTCCGTAACGAAGTAATATTTGAGACTGGAGTCGACCGAAAGTCGATACGAGGACGAGAGCAGTCGTCGGATGTGTCGAGGCAGTTTTCGATCAACGAGGAATATGTATTTTCGATTCGGAAAACACACAGATATTGTACGGATGAACGAAGCGTAACGAAGCAATTCATTGATATTAATTTCCTCCCTCTCCAAGTGAACCTGAAATTCTTACAATTCTACAAGAATTGACTGAAATCATCTGACGACTAAGTCTAACAAATCGTTCGTTTGTTAATGACGATTAAACGGAACGATGTATGAACTTTCAAGTTACAGAGGGTTGAAACGTGCGTTTATTATAGTTTAGTTCAGGGAATTCCCAAATGGAAGTAGACGACTTAAACATTTCGCAAATGTTGCCACTGCGTGATTAACAAACTTACCAGAGATCGCAACGAAGAGAGTAGTCTTGAAAATTGGACCATTCATCGAGTTGTTACACAGATGTTTCGCGTGGCATTAAATGACACCTTCGGAACGATCAATCGTTTTGAATACAGTAATCTTTGAAATTGGACCATGAACGAATTATACAGCGTCAGATGACACCTTCTGGAACATCATTGCAAATCTTTATACTGTTTCACGTTCTTACCAATACGACCAAAGAAATGGAGTCCAAGAAATGGAGTTCATTGCATACTCGATGTATTTTGTGCATCTTTGCATCCGTAAATTTCCTGCAAATGCATAAAAATTCGTGGTATTTTCTCGAAGAATATTGTTCGAGGAGAAATTTTCCAAGGTGCATCCGTGAGCTTGCACACGCTTGCGAGTGCTCCGGAAGCGTGTACGTCTGCGCGCTACGACACGAGAGATGCGCGGGAAAATCGCCTCGATACTACGTACAATCGTTCTCAATGCCTTCTGTCGAAGCTCGAAATCCGTTTGACGATCGAATTCTCTGCAAATGTATCTCACACTTGACCACGTGGTAGAAATACGTGTTCGAATGAACGTTCGTAATCGAATTAAGATTCGTGTGAAATAGGGCGACGTTGAAGGAGAAATTGGAAGGAAAGTCGAGTCGCGATTTTGCAACAACGAGTGGTGAAGAAAAGAGGGAAGAAGACGTACGGCAGCGTAGATATGAAACGCGGGAACTTTGTCTCGCGTGGCGAGGAGCAGGCCGCAGAGCAGGCCGCGCAAAATGGCTTCCTCCTTTTCAGGAATTATCGCGATGTAGGAAGTCTCGGTCGCGGCGTTGGTGGGAGGTGGAGGTGGCCGCGGAGCCGGCTGTCGGCCGAAAGTTTAAAATAGAATATCTCGCGAGTAACTTTCATCGGTCGTCAAAAAATCATGCAGTGTCGTACCTAGCGGGGGGCACGAAAACCTCCTCCCACCCACCTCGCGGCGTGGAGCTGCGAGGAGGAAAGGACAGGCGGGGGCAGGCGAGGAGAGGTGAAAGGGGAACGACTCGCGCGCGAGAAGAAGGAAACGGACGGGGAGAGCAGCCCTCTCTTCGCGCCGCGAACCGCCGAGCTCTAGGATAGGCCACGCGGTTCGACGTTGGAAACGTAGTTGAACCTACTCTCGTCGTCGTCGGACACATGCACGCGCGCGAACCGAACCGCGCCGAAGGAGGAACGCGGCTCGAGAATTTACCGCCGGTAACTGCGCCCTGCCAGGAAGTTCTCGCACCGCCGAGGAAAGATATTTCAGAGCTTTTGTGTTGCGATCGCGTCGACCGATTCCCTATTAGGAATTACCTAAGCAGGCCTAGGGACGTGTCGCGAGTTCGACCCTGCACGCTCCGAATCGATCCGCGTGACGCGAATGCAACGTTCGATGGCCGTGCTTCCAACGGAAAGGGAGGAACGTGCCTCCTCTCGAACGTCCAGTCCGAAAGTCTCCGACACAGGCGACCAGACTGTGACGTTTATAGCAGATCTTTTAGTAGAGCCGCGCGATCAGACGTAAAATGGTCTCGAGTATATATATAAAATAAATGCACGGTTCAAACCTACGATCATGGTATTTTGGCGTTTTTCTCCGTTATTCCACGACGACTCGTCGTCCGTTTACGCGCTCTCTGGTCTTTGGTAGTTTATTTCAGTCGCGTCGTCGTGTCAAAACAGAAGGAGAGAAACAGAGACAGAGAGAGAGAGAGAGAGAGAGAGAGAGATGCCTTTCGTACGGTACAATCCATTGAAAAGCGAACAAAAATCTATTCGTTGGAAACATTTTCCGGATGAAACCAGCTGTTTACCGTACGCGGAAATCTCTGTCGTGACGTGCGCGCCGGGAGAGTAGAAGTGGAAAAAGGGGAGGAGAAAGATAGATACAGAGAGATGGAGTTAGAGAGAGAGAGAGAGAGAGAGAGAGAGAGAGAGAGGAAAAAAATAGAGACGCTCTGGATGGAAATGCATTTTCGATTGGCACGCGTGGGACAGGAACGTCGAGAGAGGCGAAGCGTGCGCGGCACAGAGCGGCGCGGATAATCCGCCGGCTGGTCCCGCGGTGNAGAGCGGCGCGGATAATCCGCCGGCTGGTCCCGCGGTGCCTTTTTCTTTTTTCCCCCCCTCCCGGCGGCCACTCCGGCATCCTCCCACCCCCATTTGCCCAGGCCGGCCACCCTGTTCGCTTCTCTGGACATAGCCGGTCTCGGCCGCGTTGCACCGCGCCTGCCCGCTCGCTTTTGTTTTCCTCTATTTTCCGGTTTTTCCGGGCGGGCCACACCGGTCGGCCGCTGGTACACGCCGCGCAACAAGTAGCAGATTATAAAAATCACTCGACGGCTCGGGGGCGTGACAGGGGAAAAAAGCGGTGGAGTGAAAAAAGAAGAAAAAAATAACGGGGGAGAGGGAGGTAGAGAGGGAAAGAAAGAAGAACGCGCGAGCTCGGCTACGTCCACGGAACGGTCACGCGAAACAAAGAGGGCAACAGCGGGAGGTGGAGGAGGAGGAGATGGAGGAGAAGGAGAGATCGCGAGAGAGAGAGAGAGAGAGAGTAAGAGTGAAAGATATAGAGGTGCGGGTGAAGCGAGAAAGCGCGCGAAAGAGAGAAGAAGCGGAGGCGATCGAACGGGCGCGAAGGCGCGACAGGGATGGAGCTGAAGAACGAAAAAGAGAGTCGACCGACCATCGACGCGGGATGGAAGTATCCAGTGAAAGAGATGTGGGAGGAAGGGAGAAAGAGGGAAGCGAGAGAGGAGCGAAAAATACAGGGGAGGGTTGGGAGGGAGAAAGCGAGTAAAAGGGAGAGAGAGAGAGAGAGAGCTTGCCCGCGGTGAAAGAGAGAGGAGAAAGGAAGAGAGGGAGGGAGAGAAAGAGAGAGACAGAGAGAGAGAGAGAGAGAGAGAGTGATGCGGGCGTAGGTACACATTTACCCATACATATGTATGTTTCTTCGTCCCTCGCGTCACCCTCTCGCCGATCCACACCCTGCTCTGTTCCCCGCCGGCCCTCTCGCGCTCCAAAGCATCCCTCTTACTCTCGCGCGCGCTCGGCCCGTGCGTGGCGATTTACATTAAACGCTGGTCCGTTGCCTCCCGTTCCGCAGAGACGCGCGAGCGTTGCCGAGGGGCGAGCACGGAGGCGCGACAGAGACAGAGAGAAACGAGGTGGAAAAGGGGAGGGAAGAGAGAATGGCAGCAGGGAGGAAGAGAAGAACCCCCCTCTCTCTCTTTCTCTCTCTTTCATACTCTCTGTCTTTCTCTATTTCTCTCTCTCTCCCTCTCTGCTTCTGTCTCCTTCTCTCGCTCCTGTTCTCTCCGCGACGGACAGAGGAGAAAATCGTCCGAAAATACGCGGATACGAAACACGGCGAGCCAATACGCGCGAGGTTCGCGCGACAAAAAAGATTTCCTCGATCCCTGGGTTTCGATCGCGACCCCCGGTGCACCTCCACGCACCTTGTACGGGGAGAATGCACCGGTACTCGCGCGTGTGTGTATGTATATATTCCAACGCCAGTTTTCCCGGGTATTTGGGAAATTTCTGGATCAGAGCCGATGCTCTCTGTTCCCTCTGTTTCACACGTTCGCGACTGTTTCGTTCACGTATGTGCTCTTTTCTTCTTCTTCTTCTTCTATTTTTTTCTCTCATTCGGTCTTATTTTTATTTCATGAACGAGACTCGATCTTTTAATGGATGCAATAACGAGGATACGTAGTTAGTTGGAGCTCGGTCTGTAGCTATAACGCCAAGTAAATTGGTTTCTATTGGTCTCTAGCATCAAAGAACTTGAATGCTTTGCTGCAGATGTACGATAGAGTCGGCTTGCATTATGCTCGGATAAAAATCTGTCTAGGTTTCACCTAAAGGAAGTTATTTTCTCGCCTTTTCTATCGTGGGAATTTTCTGTCGGCGGTGTTTCTTTTAATTTCATTGTTGAAAACTATCGTTTTCTGATTAATTTCCCTCCTGAAGCTGGAGGACATCGTGATGGGACATCATTGACTATCATGTTCGTATATTTGTCTATTTATTAAAATAAATATGAAAGAGTGAAGGTTACAGAAATAAAAATGTGTAAGAAATTTCTTTATCGGTAAAAAAAAAAAGAAAATATGATCGACGAACGAACAACAAGAAAGAACGAAACAAAGATTGGAATTGAAACTCTTGTCGCTCTCGTATATATTTTTTTTTTCCTCCGCGCGTCGAGCAACTCGTCCGCGAGTTTTTCGCGCCCTCGAACGGCGATCTCGAGGCTCGATCATCGGGAAAAACTCGCTCGCGCAACTTTTATCAGCGACGCGTGGTTTTCGCGCGATTCGTTATTAATGAGATTGCAATTTCTACGTTGACCCTCGTCCTTTCTGATCTCGAGTCGATCGATTTTCCGTGAGGTCATTGACCCTCCTTTCGCTCCCCTCGCTCGCTACGTAGAAGAAACGAAATGCGCCCACTTTTACCGATAGCCATCATCCCGATGGACACACTATTCCGCCATATTTATCGACATATTAGGATACACTAGGACGCGCTAGTGCAAACTATATATTTACTACGAAACGATCAATACTCACAATTCTGATGGGACTGCACACATTAAACCGGTGCAATGCTTCGCCTCGGTGCTGTGTGTGTGTGTGTGTGCGTACGTGTGTGTGCATGTGCAACGCGCACGTTATTTACACAATGCGTAAAATAAATTTTCCACCCCGCTACTCCCTACCCCTTTGAATATATCGAATTGAATATTTTCGGTGACTGCCGCGCGTTGCTCACCCCTCTGTACGCGTTTCGTTTATGAAATCCCGAATCCTCGGCTCAGTTCGTCATTTTGAAAAATAATCGAACACGAGAGAGAAAGAAAGAGAGAGAGAGACAGAGAGAGGGAATGAGCAGAGCGTTGGCAAATATGTTTTTACCTGTCTTGCAAACGAATACATTGTAGTAGATCTGACTCGAACATTTGGCAAGGTGCGGACGGAAAGATTTCGAGGCGAGATGTCGCGCCCGATGAAACGACCGTCAAAAAGTCGCAGCTCGGCTGTGCTTTTTGGCAGAGTTGGTAGATTTTCGCTCGACAGATTTTTCGTAGTCACGCGTAAGAATAAATTCGCGACCGTTCGTTCGCGATCGCCTCTCTCGTTGAACATCCGTTGCTTGCCAAGACCCGGAAAAAGGAGAGGCGGGTTTTCTAGAACGGCCAAAAATAGCGGCCGTACTCGCGAAAATAAAATGGCAACCCGCGCGCGAGAGAACGCGAGAGAACGGTTGGAAGAAGAGGAAGCAGGGGAAGAAGAGGAAAACGAAGGGACAAGCAGCAGGCTGCCGTGGTGGCTTGCCGCGACGACGCGGAGGAAGCAGAGGGAAAAAAAGAAGGCGAGGCATCTAAAATTGGCGGGACCGAGTTTGCCAATACACGGCGATCCTCCTCGGTTCCTCTATGGCCAACTGGGTGGAGTGAGAACACTTTCCTCGCGTCGCACAGAATGGCACATGTACCTACCAGTCACGCATTGAATCTACGCGTGCAGACGGAGGGAATGGCGAGGAATGTTTTCCCGAAAGCGGGCGAGAACAACAGGAGCAAGGAAAATTCGAGCGCCGATAGGCGAATAACGAGCGAACGAAACGCATTATTATTAGACTATTCGATATTTTCGAGGGCTTACGCAACGCGTAATAGCGAGTAATAAGTGCGAGCGGAATATCGCAGGCCTCGTCAGGCTGGGATAGGGCGCACGCGATGCATCATCCCCTTGGTTGTTGCAGCGGGCAATTGATATATCGAGATGGTTGCAGGGTGAATTCTGAACAGAAGGCTAGAACAGAAGGACGAAACGAAAGCGAACGAAACGAAGCGATGGGAGAAACCTACAGATACACACGTACGTGGAATGTGTATAATAGACAACTGTAGCGGGTCTTTGTAAAACGTGGGATGTCGAGTAAGGAGGCTTTCGACGTTCGTTTTAATGGAAGTAGTATCGGTCGAAAGTTTGCGCGAGACTTTGCGCTTCCGAGAGAACACGCTGGCTGATATTATTGCGTGTAAAAGAGTTCAAGCGAGAGGGATGAGATAGGCTGCGTCGTTGAAAAAGAACGAGAAAGATACCGCACCGGGGGAGAAGAGAGTCAAGACTGGCGACCTTGATGAAAATAACTCGTCGAACTGACCATACCTTGTATGCGTTAAATTGAAAAAAAGATCTCTCGCTCTCTCGAAGAAACTCTTCCGACAAATATTCATCCATTTCACAGTCTCTGCCAAATCCAAATCTAATTTCACATCCAAATCCAAATCTAAATCATCTTATCGTTGTTGGAATTTTGAACATTTATTTGCGTAAAAAAAAAAAAAGAACAAACACTCTCCGAGCTACTGCGTGTTCATATTTTTCAAGTTTCGTTACGCTGGCAATATTTTCCGTCTTAAAAGTTGCATTGATCGTGAAATCGTAGAAATCGTCCATCTTTAAGTTTGATCCTTCCTTTGATTCACAACGTTGGAGCTAACGTTCGCGTAATGAAAACGCCATACCGCGAGGAAGATTTCTGTCGCGAGAAAGGACTCTCACCCGAGCGTGGGTGGCTTGGGGGCAGGATCGAACAATCCACTTAGATTAGACGAGATCCAGGAATAATACCCTTTTACCGACTCGACTCTCTCGTTTCTGGATCGAGGTGACCCGTGGCGCCTCCGCTACCAACTGATGATCGTCGAACTACATTTCGTTCATTCCTGTACGGTTTGCTTCTCGGCTATCGCTCGAGGCTGTTGCGACACGGTTCTGTTTTTTCTTGATCCTGTCGTACATTCCTGCATAAATTAACGGCAAAGCAACGATCTTAGTCTTAATCGAGATGAAAGAACGGCGGCGCACATTTAAAAACATCGACTCGTATACTTGGCAATTTATAAGTAAGTTCTTCTCTCTTCTTCGTTTCACCTTTTTACAATGGCAAATTTCAAGATGACACATTGCTATACGGTTAGAGTTTTCGAGAAAGAATCGAAGAATGAAATTAATTCTCTGACGATTACGACGGAATGAAATGGGCATAGAAGAAGAATAATTATGGAATAACTTGGAAAGAAAATCTGAACGAAAGAAATTAAACAAAAGAAAATTCTAACTTGAAATTTGCGTTCATCAACTGGAAACTAGTTAGTGAAATTTATCAAACCGAGCATAAAATTAAGGATGGAAAATTTTAGTGAAAGTGTTTGGAAATAATTTGTTACGTTTTTTTATTTTTTAACTGTCTTGCTCTATCATGTTACATATTTGTTCGTCCATATCATATTGTAATAATTTCATAAATGTAAAAGAATTGAAAATTATACCTTCATTGGGATGTGCTAAGAATGGCACCAATAGCAGAGAAGTCTTTTTCAAATATCTGGTGATTTCATTCTGAATACGCGACGCGTCCCGGTATTTCAATATTTCTATCCGGTACGGATTCCACCGCCCGTCAAATAGCGCAAAATAGGCTCCGTTTAAATTCCTCGCCGTGTTTGCTCGGCCAATGGGTTTTTACTATCATCAGTCAACACCCGGATGCACGAGATTTTATATTTACCGAACGTTTCAGGCGAACGCGTGCATCCCTGCAGATAAATCATCATCGTTTGGCCAGCGCAGCGTGCCGTATAAATATAAACACCAGGTTGTCATCGCCATTCCAACCGAGATTTAGCATTTTCTTTTTTTTTTTTTTATCCTGATTCACTGTCTGTCCCCGTAGCTTAACACTGTGTGTTTCGTCGTGTTACCTGTATATATATTGTGTCATAACTCAACCAAGAGGGTGAGAAAAAGCACCGGCGAAAAAACGTAGATCAGAGGGTGCGTAGAAAGGAAAAACATTTAGAGGGTACATGAAAGAAAAAAACGATGTTTAGGGTTAGATCTTCACCCCTGTATTCCGACCGTGATTTTTTGCACACCTGTTCGAAAGAAATTTGGGGTGAGTCATTCGTGGGGTGCCTCATTTCAAAGTTATTATGGTGGTACCTGTGGGGGATGGGTTTTTTTTTGCTGTTGATCGTAACGGGTGTTAGATGGGTGCCTGTGGTTAACTCTGTTTTTGGAGGTTCTATCGTTTTTTTTCTTTCGCCGGATTGGGAACAGTTTCAAAGCATTTATAATCCATCGCTATCTGTATCATTTTTTTTTTTTTTTTTTTTTTTTGTNTTTTTTTTTTTTGCTTCAGTAGAAATTGGTTGCTGATGTTTTTTTCCTGAAATTCGATGAATTTAGATAATCTATCGTTAATTCTGTTAACTTTTGCAACACATGTATTTTTTGAAAATACATACAGCTGCAAATAATTCGGTTCTGGGCATAAAAATCGTAAAGGAAGGGATTTCCAGGAGCTAAGAATAAACAGTTACATGATAGAGGTATAATGTTCGATCACTGTCTTATATAGAAACTTTTTTTTCGTATTTCTCTCTCATCGATAATGTCCAAATATTTTCGCGAGAAGAGAAACAACAGTTCTCTGTTTGAATTTTTCCAGACAAAATGTTTAAAAACCATCTTCGTTTAAATAACGTCGGCTAAAGTATAACGTCGCGTAGACCCGAGGTGAATTAGCAGTGTTAATTAAAGAGGACAATGTAGTCACTCTCAATCCCTCTGTCGACATATATTTTTTTCTTCTTCAGCGAGATCGCTTCTAATGCCTGAAGTAGCAACTTCCATCTTAGCGTCCACTCGTCACGTTGAAATTTCGAAATTACCCGGGGCGGCCTCTTGTCGCGTCGTATACTTTGCAAATTAAATAACATTGCAATGGGTTAACGAAGTGTAGACTCCGTCGCTCGGACGCCTATCGGGACACCCCCGACCGACCCCCGGCCACCGCTTCTTCCGCACCCTCTACACCCCTCGATTTAGCCATCTAAGTGTCGCCCTCTCGTCCCCACCCTGCGGCCTATTTTACCCCACTTTCCAGTCTTTTCCCCTCTTTCGCTTAAGGCTGGCCATCCCACTCACCCTACCGCCTTCGCGACTTATCCCCACCCTCGGGCCACTCACCCTCCTGGAAAAATAAGCCGCCGGACACCTTGCCGGGCCTCTCCACCAAGCTACCATTGGCTCTCCTTAAGCCGTGGCTAACTTGGACTTTAGCTTGTCTGCGGAAAATTCGACATTCAAAATGGTACATTTCCTCCGGTATATATTCAGGTATCTGCAGATACCTCGCGAACAGCGATACTTGTACGAAGAGGAGGGACAGAGAACATTTTACTTGTTAAATATTGAAACAGATATTATATTATATTATATTGTAACTCCGATCAGATAATCCTGAATATTTCGTATATTGTATTGCACCCTCAGATGTTTCATAATTTCATAAAACTTGACGGCCTAACGACGAGTTCTGTTTTTCGTTCATCTCCAGTAAAGATTCTTTTAGCGAAATAACTTTGAGATTCAGTAGATTATCACGGTGGTTATTATTAAAATTCCACCCTCACCGAGTGTTTAAAGATATTAGATACTCGTTTCAATTTGTGTGCCTTCTATTAAAGCCTTCGTCAACTTTCTGTCTTGAAACCGAACAAGTTCTTTCCGCGTTTAATTGCGTATTTTATTTCCATATATCTAGAAAGAAATGTTGAGGTTGATTATAGATAGAAGTGGCAGTGATAATTTAAGCAACGAATAAAGGGCGTCGAATTTCTCTGTAAATTTTGCCGCTGTTTTACATGATTGGCGAATTTTTCAGTTCATTCTCTCTCTTTCTCTCTCTCTCTCTCTCTCTCTCTCTCTCTGCCTCTGGCGTTAAATTTCCAAACGATTCCAATCACTCTTTGCAACTCTTCTCCCGCGAACGTGAAATTCTGCCGGTCGATTGTTTATTAGTGTACGCAGGCCGCGCGCGAAAGAGAGCTGACCATAGAAGCGCGTCGCGGATTTATTAAGTGCTAATTATACGGTCGGCCATGCAACAAAATGCAAACTGTTTATCGCGTTTGTAAACGTTGTTTGGTGGCTCGCGATACGCGGTGTACCCTTTATAATCACCCCTCCACCTTCGTCCGTGCTGGTAAATACACCTGTTTGCACGCCTTTGAACTTTTCGCCGATACCCAGCCGCGTTTATTTTATAATTCATCTACGAGTTGTTGAATTTTTCACTCGGCAAGTAACTGCGGGAGTGTGAAAATCCCGGTACGGAGACCGTCCCGTTGCCGGGCGTGGATCTCTTGCTCTCCGGCTGGAGATCTTGCATCCGGCCTGGCCGACACGCGATAAAGAAGCGAATCGGTGGCTGGCAGAATCGAAATGCAAATGTGCCGGAGGCCTCGGCTTCCAGGTCTTGGTAGAGACGGAGAGAAAAAGAGAGAGACAGAGAGAAAGGAAGGTTTAAATCTCTCGCGCCCGTTTACCGAGTGAGTCTCCTCCTCCGGCTCGCTTGTTTATTTTTTAATTAAAGTCTTCCGCGGGCACAGCTTCTCGTGGAAACGGTGCCGGGATTAAAAAAGGTCCCCCGGAGTTATTAAGCTAATAATGTGTCCCGTGGCGCGCGCGTTGCGCTCTCACCGGCAACAGGGAGGAAAAAAGGTGGGCCACACCACGAGAAGAGGGAAGAGGAAAAGGTCCAGCCGGAGGATCTAGTGGAGGGTGTGAGGATTGAAAGGAGAGTTGGAAGAGCGAGCAAAAAGGGGCTGAAAGCGCAAAAAAATCACTTGGCCACGCGTACGCTGCCACCTCGATCCTCTCTCATTGATTCCATCCCTCGGTCTCCCGATAACCGCGGAAGTTTACAGGCGGCAGAGGGGGAGAGAAAAGAAAAAAAAGGCGACTCGGGCTTTTAAAGCGAGCTGGAGCGGTGACGCGCGGTCGTGTAGTTTACCGTACGTACTAATGAACCCTGCTGACCGTCCCATCGTTCGATTAAGTCTTGGGGAAAAAACGAGCAACCGAACAGGGACCGTTGGGATCTCGGTTACCTGGATCGACTCTTTTTTGCTGTTTTGCTCGATTAACCTGTTACTGGGGAAGAAGTTTGATTCGATTTTTTGTTTCTTTTTTTTTTTTTTTTACAANACTAAATGTGTTATATTACTTCAAGCATCTCAAACGAAATGAAATTTATCTATGAATGGAAAAAATTTTTATGCGAATTTTATGCGGATGATTCGCATCTATGAAGAAACTCAGCCATCTTAAAATAAATTAAGATTTATTCACAAGTGAGGATAGTTGTTTATATCTTTGTCTTTAAAGATAGTTATCAAATTGTGTCTAAAATGAAATGAAATTTATTCATAAATAAAAGATTTTTTACGCGATCGGACCTGATTTTCAAAAACGAAAGCTGCTTTTTCGAGGAGACTGCAAGTGTCGAAAATAAAGTGAAATAAAATTTATTCGCAAGTGGATGAACGACGGATACGACTATATGGACGAGTCAAGGGCAGCTGTCAAAGAAACAAACCAAGTGTTTGAAACGAAACGAAATTTATTGACGAAACGGAATAAATAATTTTTTACGTGCGAGGCAGCGAGAGGCGAGATAAGAGAAGAATGTTTCGACAGCAAACGTATCGGGCCTTGGAGGAAGAGGGTGAAACAAAAAAAAAAAAAAAAAAAAAAAAAAAAAAAAAAATAA
>NIPQ01092176.1:0-15869 GCA_002806875.1 Lepidotrigona ventralis hoosana | reverse complement strand
CCCTTTTCTTTTTTTAGAGAGGCTAATTATTAACAAATATGATCACCTGACCTCTGTGAATGATTCATAATGAGACTATTGACCAATCATAAATATACAAATACACACAGATGTTCGCACCTGAAGTAGTATAATGAGAACAAACAAATGTATGCAACAACTCGAAAACTCGTAAGAACTATCGAATTCACATGTAAAATATTGCGTCGGAGAAATAAAAAATACAAAGATCAGAAGGAAGTTTGCAATTTAGTAAAAAAGCTCGAGTTTTTACTTGTATACTTTGCAAAAGTTTCATAGAAAGAAAAAAAAAAACGCGTAAAAACGTTCGAATATTTTCGCGAGAAATTCAACAATCATGCTTCTACAGAGAATATGTGGCTGTTGTTGAGTGGTTATTTCATGAAGAAAGGTGCGAGCGAAATTTCCACGCATAGACTCGTCATCTGGTATCATCTGGATAGCATTGTTTCCACTGTCGTTCGGAAGTTGCTGCTACTTAAATGTCGAATCGTGATAATCATCGTATTATTATATTGTCACAATTGAAGGATTCACAAGTTCGTGATATTTTGATTGTACGTTCTGAAAAGAATTTACGGTCGCAGAGATACTTGGAGGTTCTACCTTCTGACGAGGGATCGTGCAATACACGCAGTCGAAGTCTGCAAGTATCTTTCCCTTTATTGACCACTTGTTATCACTTTTCTTTACGATCGGTGTTCCTTTGAATCACAGTCGGCCGTTATATGATCGCTAGGACCTTCAAATTCGATTTTTCCAAGGAGAATTCTGCCTGACCCAAAAATCGCGTCTCGAACCGAAACTGATGATCTCGTAGTTAAAGTCACAAGTGACTTTTTTCATTTTGATCCATCGATTATTATACCGTCATAAATTCGATTTTTCCAAGGAGAATTCTGCCTGACCCAAAAATCGCGTCTCGAACCGAAACTGATGATCTCGTAGTTAAAGTCACAAGTGACTTTTTTCATTTTGATCCATCGATTATTATACCGTCATTCTCACGTTCACACGTTTATTTTCACGAATCGAATTGTAAACGACAGTGCCAAAACACTGTTTCGCCTTAGCTTGAATGAAAATGATCGATCAACGTGAGAGATCTACGAATTTTAACGAACACAAACGCCTCGAACATGAACCATCTAAATTGTAGTTAAACGTTAAATAATTCGCCAAGACGAAATTATATCTAATTTCCACGGATCTACAATTTTTTTTAGATTTGTACGTTTGTCATAAATAACAATATATATATATATATAT
This sequence comes from Lepidotrigona ventralis hoosana, assembly GCA_002806875.1. NCBI lineage: Eukaryota > Metazoa > Arthropoda > Insecta > Hymenoptera > Apidae > Lepidotrigona > Lepidotrigona ventralis. The sequence goes on along the minus strand of NIPQ01092176.1, from coordinate 14,579 downwards.
ATATATATATATATATATATATATACCTGCGCAAAGATTTATTTCGCAAAGGCCTCCCGTTACATAAATGAAATAATGCTATTTTTCAATCACCAAAGATTGTGTATATGACTGCTGTAGGCAAAGATAATGTCTTCCGGCGTTTAGAACAATTAGTAATATTTTCATTTTTATTTCTTTGGTTTCTTTGGAACTCCGTGAAGGAGGAACTCTCCATGAAGAGATCTTCATGAAAGACTGTATAAAAGAACGAAAGCACGTTGATGTTTAAAGTCAAGCGAATTCGTTAATTCACTTAAAGCACTTTTTTTTTTGGCAGTCTTTGCTCTTAATCACCGGTGACCGTCACAACAGTGAATTAATTGCCCCGCTGATCGCGGAACCAACGTCACGAACGCGATGTCAATTGGAAAAGTATCCTCAATTAGTGCATCGTTGCCACTATCACTGTGTATACCGCACGTTCTTTCGTTAATCTAATCTATTTGTTATTATTTGTTACTATCTTTGCATCGTTTTGTTTCAAGCTCGCAATAATTAATTTATCGATCATGCAGTTATTTATATTTCTTTTCCTTTAAGCGATCATTCATTATCTATAACGATATTTATGTTTTTTTTTTTTTTCAACTAGCAAATAGATGATTCGATTATAAGTGAAAGAAAAATCCATGCTTAATTGAGATATAAGTCGTCATTCTATCGGTAGTGTTGATCTTTGATAAATCTGAAAACTGTTACATACAACAACGAATCGGTGCATCAGATTGTTCCTTTATTAAGTTCGTCATGTCAATTAATTGAAGTTTTCCGGTTGTTGCGTATACACAAGTCTTCGTTATTTTTTCACGATGGAGCAACAGAGTGCATCGTTCATTAATCTTACGCCACTGCACATTATGGTATATGGCCATTTATGGAATGCCCCACCATACTACAACGAACATATTTTTCAAAGTATCTGCTCAATCCTTCTAATCACATTGAAAATCTGCGGGCAATAAATCCTGTTCGTCGTTGTTTTTTTTTTTTTCTCTCGACTCATAGTTTTCTTACTCATTCTTCTTTCTTTGTTACTCGACGCGACATGCTTTTCTTCAGCTGAATGATTGTTCAGTTATTCGTTCTTTCATCACCGGCTACGAATCCGCGTTCACTTTTTCCTACCTGATACATCTCAACGATAATTGACGAGGACTTTCCGATATATGAATTTCAAAGTCGTTGTTGTTATCGGCACACGCCAGTTAACGGTACTTCTTCGTACGAGACAAGAATATCTTTGTCGCTACAATCTAATTGATTCGATCGTCTAACCGATTCATAATTCTCCCTTGTGTAAAACCTTACTGGTTGACTAATTCATTTGCATTTTTCACGGCCGCAGTCACCAGCTCCAAACTCTTTTTTGAGAACGTTAAAATAAACGGCTGGACACGTTCGTTTATTTCGCGACACCGATTAATCCTTTCCCGCTCTATGCAATTGGGAAAAGCAATTGGAAATATCGATACAGGGTCGTTCGCGATCGCGCAACATTTATGAAAACAAATCGTTTCCGTTCAATGTAAAATCACTAGGTAAATAAGTCTGCGCTTATTAACGCAATATTCTACGTTTAACACAGTGAATCCACGTCGAATTAGTTATTACGAAGGAACGTAGCTCCAATGAGAATTGGAATCTTCAGAAAATTCTTTACTTTCGTCAATCTGCGTAATTCGCACTTTTAAACTTCGAGCGAATTTCTAATTTGAAAAATGCCTGCTGCTACAGGTATGGTTTATATTCGCTTTTTATTCTTCTTCATTCCTCATTCTTGAACGAGGAAAGTTTAGCACAACCTATTTTAACCTTCGCACGGCGCGCAACGGACATTAAGTACAAGAAGAGAATAATTATGTAATTGTAAAAATATAATAATAATATTTGTAAATATGTTTCCATTTTAATTGCTATATTAATTTGCTTCTGANCTATTTTAACCTTCGCACGGCGCGCAACGGACATTAAGTACAAGAAGAGAATAATTATGTAATTGTAAAAATATAATAATAATATTTGTAAATATGTTTCCATTTTAATTGCTATATTAATTTGCTTCCTACNAATATGTTTCCATTTTAATTGCTATATTAATTTGCTTCTGTATACGTAGGAAGAGAAATATACTATTGAATTAAGACCTGATCATCAAGCATATGCATGAGAGTATAAAAATTACTCGCTATCCCTGGAAGTTAAGATCAAGCTTGATAAACTAATGGAATATTTTATAAAATAATGAACGTGAAATTATGTAAAACAAGGGGATGATTGTATCATGTAGTGAAATATTGAATGTTGTTTGCAAATCTTGTACGATCGAGATTATTAAAAAATACATATCTTGGGGATTGATCTTTTCTCTGAGCAGACATTTCCCTTCCATCTCAGAGACCTTGCCATTGATCCGCCATAATGTGAATGAACGAAATTAACCAGGAAATAAGTCCAAGGATCTGTTCGACTCAGGAAGCCGCTATCTCCGTGACGAATGACTTTCATGTAAATCGAAGTCGAAGCCCTCGAAAGCCTTCCGTTTCCGATTACGATTGACCTTACAATGGTAACAAGATTCCTTTCTTTTATTCTCGTTCTTCTCCTCTCTCGCTCTCTCTTTCTCTCTGTTCCTCATTCTAGTGCTTAGGTATGTAAATAATGCGAGTTACCTAGATCTCGAGCATCAAGAATTACTTAGTTTGTCTCTCTAGAACGATCGGAAATTAATCCTTATTTGTATTCTAATCAGTTATTGTAACTAGATTATAACGAATCAAACGACGCATATGACTGTACACGTTGCGTATGATACGTAATCGACGATAATTAGTTTAACAGGATAGTGACGATGTTTCTAATAGTTTAGTAAAAAAAAAAGGAAAATAGAGAAGTATAATATTTCTCGACAACTCACGTGATAACAAAGACTTATCTTTGTCTTATAAATTTATTGAGCAAAAAGACAATTATCCATGCACGCAAAAAAATATCAGTTTTCGTTTTGATCGACAACTGAGAAAAGTTTTGCAAAAGTTTGACTCGGTAAAACATGAAATATCCTCGATTACATGACGAACGATCAATAATAATTTTATTGCGCTAGCCTAATTACCCGATACGTATGATTAGATTAATTCTCCAGATTATTATCTCATTGCATAATGAAATCCACCATCAAATCCACCGAAGCTCCGACGAGATCTCTCCTCTTGTCATTTTTTGTTTTTCTTTTTGTTTCTTTTTGTTACATCGATACCGTGAATCAGCTGCTCATTAATTTCCCTTCTAATTTTATGATCTCCTCATCGTCCTTTAAAGTGATTTGCGTCCGACAACGTAAATCAAACGTGATAACGCTTGCATAGAGAAACAGAGAAACGAAAGACGGACTCGGAGGGAATGATGGAGAATCGCCGAGTCGTGGATGAATTGCTCAACGCCTTTCGAGTGCAAAACGATATCACGTAATACTGATGTAATACGAAACAATTCAAACAATAGATCGTATTGCGGTCGTAGGAACTTCTGTCAGACCGAGGACAATTAATCTGCATCGTCGGTGATTTCGAATTGTAATTTCATGAACGCTGATTCAGTTGCATCGGTCGATCTAACAAAAATTATATCCAATTATCTAAGAGTGACGGAATCGTTGTTTGAAGATACGAGCACGAACGTCCCTCCATTTTCATCTTATGTATGGCTGTATGATCGACAAATTGTCATTTCACGGTTAAAATATCGCTATCGCGATAAATGTCACGATGATATAGTGAGAGCCGCGATATAACAAGGTTACAAAGACGCTGGTACTTCAACCTTGCTGGTACTTTAATCAATTTGTATTTTCTGAAACTTGAGGAAAGAATCGTTTTTTTCATTCTCACTTTATTCGTGAATAATTTATTTTTATTTTCACTAGATTTTTTTGCGACCAAGAAAATATATTTTGAGCATATTTGAGATGTTTCTTAACAGTAGGAGGAATTCAAAAGAACTCAAAAGAATTAATCACAAATTATCGTTCAATCAGAATCGTAAAATTTGTATTTAAATGCCACGAGATCGATAAGTTCTTGATATTATATTTTATGATTTAGGATGCGTGTTCGGTACTATACGATTTCGTAATTTACGTATATTTCGTAATTTTCGTAATTTACGTTGTTCACAGAGGCAAAGCCTTGAGGCAAGACGCGTATGCTGTAATACTTGCCGATTTCTGCGCATAAAACAATCGGATAATCGGTTTGGCGAATCCATGTTTGTTAGCGAGGAGCCAAGAGAAGGAAGAAATCGTGACGAAGCCGCTGTGGATGTCACTTCAATTCGCGATTTAATTTTCTATGATAATTCGTAATCCCGGCATTAAGCAAGCAGATTGAAATTGGAGAACGAACGAACGTCACGTTTCTGATTTTTTTTTTCTTATTCCGTCGCCTTCCGTTCTTTTAATTAGGATTAGAACAATGGCAAGGCGATTTGCTTCTTCCCCTGGCATGTCGTCAAATTTGCTATTCGGACTTTTACGTACGAAACATTACGTATAGGAAAAATAAATTTCAATTTAAGAAATCACATCGCCGCTGTTTTCTCACATGACGAAACGAAATACATATGTTTGTTACGTGATCCTATTAACACGACGATTAACTCGATAACCATCGTCTTGGTATCGAGGCTGAAAAAATAGTAAGGTAAAAAAAAAAAAAAACAGAGATAAAGAAAAAAATGAGAGGAATTTCCGGAAAACGGACACCGTATCAGGTTTCGTTTCGTATTATTATGCAATCCGAATACATCAGCGATAGAAACGTAACTGTGTTATAACATTACAAATAACACGTAATCACTTGTAACCACATCTCTTATTTTTTAGAATAATCAGCGATTTTTCATATGTCTTAAGCACAGGATGTATTACTTGCCGATCACAAAGAATAATTTAGAATCTGATACAATTTCCAATGAAAACTAAAGTTTCGCTTTTTTTTTTTTTATAGTATTTTGAAGCTGATGACAATTTCAATGTCCAATAATATTCCAGTGTCTTAATAGTGTTGTAAATCGTTATTTTGTTATTGCTACGTTACATTTCTAAGTGAAATATGCATTGATATCTAAATATTTAAAAATCTAAGATATGTAAAATATTTAAAAATCTAAGATATGTAAAAACTCAATAATGTAAAGACAACATAAATCAATAATTTGCACATCATGAATAATTCACAATAAATATGTAACTCGTTATACTCCTATTCATCGGTATTAATTTCCTCTTTTTTTGTTACATTATTACATCCCAATCAATAAAATACAATCATAAATTACACAATCNAAACTCAATAATGTAAAGACAACATAAATCAATAATTTGCACATCATGAATAATTCACAATAAATATGTAACTCGTTATACTCCTATTCATCGGTATTAATTTCCTCTTTTTTTGTTACATTATTACATGCCAATCAATAAAATCATAAATTACACAATATATCAATACATCTCGATCCCATTCAAGCTGTTTGAATTTCCTTTGCGTTGTTTTTAAACGTACAGAGACAATACTTTATAAATATTAAACTTGCATTGTACTGACGATGAAACGTAGTTTACAATCTCCCAAATGTTCACGAATTTTTCACAAATGTTTCTTGTTTGCTAACGCGGCCATTTCATTGCATAATAAATGAGCTCAAACTTGCATAATTATTTAATTAATTGTCATTTGATGATGACGTTTGTTACAATGTGGCAAACACTTGTTTGATAGGATAACACAGTTTTTTCCATCAAAAGGAGCACAATGTAATCTATACTAACAATCGACGATTACTTTTGCGATCACGAGAAACATTTAAGAAATCAGATGAATTCTGATGGAAAGGATTTACTGAAACCATCAAGTTTGTTCCGACCATTCAAATTGCCGAGTAAATGCTTTCTAATCTGTACAGTGGAATGAAACTTTCTCTTAAAGTCAAACACGATCGTTTAACAAAATCGTAATGATCGTTAAAATACCAATTTCAAGATCTTAATCATCCACAGATTCGAATAACTCTTAATGTCTAATTCATTTATTATATTTATCTAATAATTTTTTATTTTATTTGAGTAGTAAATCAAATTAGATTCTTCAGGAGCTCTTATGATCAATAATGCACAAGACAAAATTTGATTTTAATAAAAACAAGGTACTTACATTTACATCTTTATGTGTGATATTTTATTAAGGAGTAATTGATATGAGTTGTGGAAATGCAACATTGGTGGTATCCATATTATTCCAGATTAAATTTATTAAGGTACAAGGAAGTATGGTTGATGATGGAATTTTCAAAGGATGGTCTGCTGCTTTTGATTTTTCTACTAAAATAGGATAAAGTTAAGTTTATTTGAGTCATGCTGAATAACTTTCTTTGTGACTTGATTACAAGAATAACTTTCTTTGTGACTTGATTTTTTATATTTTTATATTGTATACTTACGTTATACGTTAATTACGCTCAATTATGTTAATTACATTGTGACGCAACCTTCATTTTTCAAAAAGAAAATTTATTCTACTATTCAGTTGTACNTATGGTTGATGATGGAATTTTCAAAGGATGGTCTGCTGCTTTTGATTTTTCTACTAAAATAGGATAAAGTTAAGTTTATTTGAGTCATGCTGAATAACTTTCTTTGTGACTTGATTACAAGAATAACTTCCTTTGTGACTTGATTTTTTATATTTTTATATTGTATACTTACGTTATACGTTAATTACGCTCAATTATGTTAATTACATTGTGACGCAACCTTCATTTTTCAAAAAGAAAATTTATTCTACTATTCAGTTGTATTTGTTACAATTAGTAATACGTGTACATTATTTTATTTCTACGTTATTTTGTTGTTTGTTGTTTATCAATTCTTGCATGATACATTCTTTTCAGGCTGAAATAATCTTTTCACAGAGTTGTTCATAATATACTTTCCTGCAGGGCCTAAAATATACGAAACTTGATGGGTTGCATCGCATAATTGCAAATATAATATAATAATCGTGCATTGTGTATAATATATAATTATGTACTTGCTTGCTATGAATCAATAAAAAGACAATTAAAGCATGACGAATTATCAGCAGTATTTTACTTTTTTTTTTTTTGATGCATAATGAACAAAAATGATTAAATGAGTCATTTTAATATTTTTTGCTCGTAAGAGGTAAATAACATATTCATATTTAGTAAAAGAATGTTGAGCAATCGTAGTTCAAAATATATCACATTCACATAACGCTAAACGAGATTCGTATATGTGTGTATGTGTTTTGCGGAAATTTTATAGGATTCAACATGAAGAGCAGGTCGGGATTGAACGTAGAAGTAATTACATAACATGAGACAATTGAGTTTCACGTGATGCGCGGGTAATTGACATGGGGGAGAAAAAGAAAATGACTCGCGAAAATAATTGTAAATCGATTCGCGTGAGGAAGTAGCTGGAAGCGACGAGTCGCAGAAATCGCATATGCACATGCAAAGTCCTCCGCGACTCGTCTTCCTATTATCGTAGAAGAGAACGCCGAAGCATTATGCAAGATATCGCGATCTAGCCTTGACAATGACCACTAACTATGAGTTGGCACCGCCGTACGTAGGATTGTATCATTAACTTGAATAATGGTCTGTTATTCGTGACTATTGATCCACCTCTGGACTTCTTAACACTACTTAGGAGAAAGAATGTTCCTGAAAAATAAACAACTATAATTTTTCACTTCACTAACGCGATGTTCATCCCATTAATTTCCATGATGTGCTAATAATATGTACGTGTACAATCGGGATATCGATTCAGATAACAAAAATGCCAATATATAAATGATCTTCATAGTAAGAACAATTGCAAAAGATTGAGAAACCGACATATTATTTTGTACAAGTATCTAATAACTTTGGCTAAAATTTTCAATTATCTCATGGTGATGTTATATGAAACTTGATAGTGTAATTATACGTATTCATTATGTGGAGAGCCCAGAATTCAATTTGTAGATCATCTTTCGTTAAAAATAATTTATGCCTTGCAAATATACTTTTGCTATTAAAATTATCAGTCGACGTTTAGTTAATATAATATAATCATAATATAATCATGATAATGAAACTGTCCTTTGGACCTTTGTATCACACAAGTCACTTTCAATGAAAGATACAGTGATTGGCTCTAAGCCTGTCATGTATATACTTTGAAAACTATTTAAACAGCAATATAATTTTTCAAATAAAAACCTTAATTTATATGTTAATTAATCCTCTTGTACTTGCAATTTGAATCCCAATATTGAAATGAAAGAAAGGAATTATCTGTTTTCAAGGCGTTAATTTCTTTTACTAAAGAAAAAATATTGAAAGAATAAAAGGAAAATATTTTTATACTGTAATTTTTAATTTTTATTCCCACAAGATATGAGAATGAGAACAGGATAAAATGATACAAGAAAATAATATCAATATAACAAAATCTGGGACTCCTCATACGAAATCATAAAAACTGACATATCGAGAAATTTAGATTCTTCTACTGGCGTTTAAGCCTATTGTATTACGATAATTATCTAATTAATGTATTTAATCCGCATCTTATTATCTCAAGTAATATTTATTTATCACAGTGTACAAATTATACTATTAAATGGAATTTTTCATTAAACTATTTTTCAACTTGCCATTTAATCCTTTGTGATCCTACGTCCAATACAACCATTTTATTAGATCCAATGTTTGTAGTCTGTCTGGATAATGATTTCATCCTAATAGATCCATTATGAAAATGGATACGAATCTATCGAATAGCAATTTGAAAATAATTACAGACCGCAAAGAATTAATAAAATAAACTTTGAATTCAAAATTTTATTACTGTATCATTGATAGAAGTTTGTAGCAACATCTACTGTTTCTATATAGCAAGCGAGAAAAAAAAACAGAATATCGGCAGATACAGTAGGATAGTATGTTATATTACAGTACTATTACTACAAACGACTGTCTTTAATCAATAATATAATGCTTTTTGATATTTCACCAATGATTTTACCACATAAACAAAGGTCGAAAAATATACATAAAATCTATGGACTTATTCCGTTTTCGTCAATGAAATGAGGAACATGTTATAACTGAGTGCTAAAGTGCTAAAGTAAAGCATATACACGATATGAATCGATAGTCAGCCATAAAAATTGGAAAACATATTTTTAAATACACAATACAAAATTATATTGAATATTAAATCTATGTTATATTTTATTTAATGTGAATTACAGAATCCTATGTATATTATGCTTAAAAAATCATTGACTTAGATCAATTGCATGTTGATGAGCTTTTATTACTTTTATTGAATTCTCTATGTTAAATTTATTTATTTTATTATTTCTAATTTATAATAGTTACATATTACTTACAAAATATTAAATATTCTTTTATTTTACTTTCTCATCTATAAATTTCCGTAATTCTATTAAATTATATTCATTACTACGAATATAGGACCAATATCTATAGTCCTGATGTTCCCTTATTAACTGTTCTATCTGTCTTTCCAGGGAAAGCAATTGTCTCTTAACATTAGCAACATGTGTCTTATGAAGTAACTTTTCATATTCCATCTGTATATTTGGATAAAAGTATCTTGAAAAAAATCTTACAACAGGGGCCTGCAAAAAGAAATATTGATTTTATACATATAAACTTTGATCTGATAATATGTTTAAAAATGTTTTTTAAATGTTGTATTACCCTGTAATACTCCCATTGCTTTGGAATATATCCTTCCGGTATTTCTTGTAATGTTGCTGGACCTATAAATATATTCATGTAAAAAATAAACGCAGCAACAGGTATCACACCCACAAAGAAATAAAAGTGCATCCAATCTTTAGTTTTATGCCATTGCCATCGACTTGGAGTTATATTCATTGAATGATGTTCTGACATGCATCTTATTGATTCTAAAAATAACAGAAATTAATTTTTATGAAACAATTATCTAAACATCTTCAAATATGTCTAAATATTAAGTTATCTCAAAAGTTTCTTTTGTTTTATTATAAATAAATAATGAATGTACTGTATAATACTGTATGTTTTATATTATATTATGTTTCATTTATTATGTTTATTTTGTTTTATTACTATTTTTCATCTCTTCGGAAGTTTCATGATCTCATATTCCCAAAATTTGTGTGGTTTGCTAATAAAACTAAAGCTCTTAGTTTAGAAGTGCATTTTTTTCTCATTTATTGAGCCAAGTCTGTAAAGAGGATTTTTTAATGAAAGGAAAAAAATAGTAATCAGACGAGGTAATATCTGAAGAGGATAGAGTAGAATATCCTAATCAATAGAATATCCTAATAAATTCTATTTATAAATGTTATTATTGCATATAGAGCACGAATGAAACTTTTAAGACAACTTAATATATTTCATCACGTTTAATTATTGTAAAAGCAATTCTAAACAGAGAAATTGTTCAAACTTTTGTGTTATGTAACAAAATATAATCACTCTTTAATAAACTGTTCTATTTAGGAAACAAAATACAATTATTTTNAGAATATCCTAATCAATAGAATATCCTAATAAATTCTATTTATAAATGTTATTATTGCATATAGAGCACGAATGAAACTTTTAAGACAACTTAATATATTTCATCACGTTTAATTATTGTAAAAGCAATTCTAAACAGAGAAATTGTTCAAACTTTTGTGTTATGTAACAAAATATAATCACTCTTTAATAAACTGTTCTATTTAGGAAACAAAATACAATTATTTTATTACCTAGGTTTTTAAACACATGATTATAGTTTTTTGTTAATAATTTCCCCGATAATCCGTTTGTATAAAATAATTTTTGATTAGTTGCAAGCAGAAGTCTACTTAAGGTAGCCATTTTGCTTTTTCACTATAAAATGAAGTGTGTCATTTAGTTGCTGGTAAATATCGTGACTCTACTTTATCGATACTATCCTTCTTAAACCGCGAAATTTTGAATATGACTGAAACTTTAATATAATGACCTTAAATATATTTGAATGTTAAAACAATTATACAGATTGCATCTACTTTATCGATACTATCCTTCTTAAACCGCGAAATTTTGAATATGACTGAAACTTTAATATAATGACCTTAAATATATTTGAATGTTAAAACAATTATACAGATTGCATCCAATGATTATATCTTATTTTAAATATCTAGATTCGAAAGGAATCATCTTGCATTATAAAATATTTTATTAAAAAAGAATTATGTTGAAAATCTGTTTTTAAATGTGATTTGAATGACAAATGAAAAAAAAAAATTAACATGAAGCTTTTGCGACGCTATGTGATATAAACGTACATTTAGAGTCAATGAAGTTGGGTTAAGTGAGTAGTTGAACTCGAGAAACGATTCTAAATTACAAACACTCGTGAATGTTCACGATCGTATTTGAAAACAATAGAGTCAATGAAGTTGGGTTAAGTGAGTAGTTGAACTCGAGAAACGATTCTAAATTACAAACACTCGTGAATGTTCACGATCGTATTTGAAAACAAAAACTAACAATGGAAAATGGAATGATAATTAGTTAAAAGAGAATAGAAAGATTAAATTTCATTAATATTTCTACGAAATTTTTTTCGTAGTCTAAATATACTCAATTTAGTATTTAATATACTAATAATAGTAGTAATATTATTGGATTTTGTATTATAGATTATATGTACTAAGTAAAATTTTTAAATAATATTATTATCTTTACGTCTAATAAGTGTTAATTAGATTGAAAAGAATAATAACATTTCAACAACTATATGCAATTGAATTTATGCACGATTCTTATTGAAGTAAATATAGTATCAATACGAATAAATTAATAAATACGAATAATAAATAAATAATACTGATATTAATCTGATCAAATTGTTGAAAATGTTCGTATTTTCATATTCAACATATCAATCAATACGTTACATACAAACAACGCGATATTTGCTAGTGCTATCGAATGAACTAGTAATTGCGCAGGAACATTAAGAGTATATTGCGATAATAATTAATTACTTTAAATATCTATCACTTTGGCGGAAAGATAATAAAGATGTATACCAATGAATTAATTGTTCACANTTTGATTAGTTGCAAGCAGAAGTCTACTTAAGGTAGCCATTTTGCTTTTTCACTATAAAATGAAGTGTGTCATTTAGTTGCTGGTAAATATCGTGACTCTACTTTATCGATACTATCCTTCTTAAACCGCGAAATTTTGAATATGACTGAAACTTTAATATAATGACCTTAAATATATTTGAATGTTAAAACAATTATACAGATTGCATCCAATGATTATATCTTATCTTAAATATCTAGATTCGAAAGGAATCATCTTGCATTATAAAATATTTTATTAAAAAAGAATTATGTTGAAAATCTGTTTTTAAATGTGATTTGAATGACAAATGAAAAAAAAAAATTAACATGAAGCTGTTGCGACGCTATGTGATATAAACGTACATTTAGAGTCAATGAAGTTGGGTTAAGTGAGTAGTTGAACTCGAGAAACGATTCTAAATTACAAACACTCGTGAATGTTCACGATCGTATTTGAAAACAAAAGAGTCAATGAAGTTGGGTTAAGTGAGTAGTTGAACTCGAGAAACGATTCTAAATTACAAACACTCGTGAATGTTCACGATCGTATTTGAAAACAAAAACTAACAATGGAAAATGGAATGATAATTAAAAGATGATAGTTAAAAGAGAATAGAAAGATTAAATTTCATTAATATTTCTACGAAATTTTCTTCGTAGTCTAAATATACTCAATTTAGTATTTAATATACTAATAATAGTAATATTATTGGATTTTGTATTATAGATTATATGTACTAAGTAAAATTTTTAAATAATATTATTATCTTTACGTCTAATAAGTGTTAATTAGATTGAAAAGAATAATAACATTTCAACAACTATATGCAATTGAATTTATGCACGATTCTTATTGAAGTAAATATAGTATCAATACGAATAAATTAATAAATACGAATAATAAATAAATAATACTGATATCAATCTGATAAAATTGTTAAAAATGTTCGTATTTTCATATTCAACATATCAATCAATACGTTACATACAAACAACGCGGTATTTGCTAGTGTTATCGAATGAACTAGTAATTGCGCAGGAACATTAAGAGTATATTGCGATAATAATTAATTACTTTAAATATCTATCACTTTGGCGGAAAGATAATAAAGATGTATACCAATGAATTAATTGTTCACAATATCGAATGAACTAGTAATTGCGCAGGAACATTAAGAGTATATTGCGATAATAATTAATTACTTTAAATATCTATCACTTTGGCGGAAAGATAATAAAGATGTATACCAATGAATTAATTGTTCACATATAAATCATACGAACGTAGATTGGCAGACGATACATTTACACCGAATATCTTATTATCTGTATGGTCTACCCAAAGTGTCGTTTAAGAACTATTCAATCGACGATATTACGATTTACAATCTTTGCGAGACACGTTCCTCGGCTTTTTATCTTTCCTGTGGCGCTATTTCTTAGAAAAAAAAGCGTATCTACATTTTTTTCTCCTCGCTGATTAAAACTACAAAAATGCATTACTCGATTATTACGATGGAACACGCGTAATAAATAAAGAAAACAAAAAAAACATGTCACGTCGTAATAAATCAAATAGATCGCGACGATAAGATCCGATGGAAAATTCAATGGAAATTTATTATTATTTTAAACGACGTTTACTATTTTGGATGTTCGAAGTGGAACGTACACCTACTGATTCCACCAAGAAGGCGACCCTGGAAAAATGGGTTAAAGACCGCCGATGCCTTTCCCCGTAATGTCTTTCGAGTTGTTTCGAGATATTCGGTCGTTTCGCGTACGCCCCTTCTCTACCCAGCTTCACAAAGATGTAAACCTATGCAGAATTTATGTATACGGTGCACCATACATCCAACGAACCCCTCTCGCCGTCCACGTGATTCACACGCCTCCATGCTCGTTGCTGTTTTCGTAATACATGCTGCCGTACACGTGAACTAGTACGTGCTCTTACATCCGACAGCTCGAGAGAGATCCTCGATTGCTGCCTCATTTCTAGATAAATAACGATTTCGCCAAAGTAAAAATCGACGAAAGCCCTATTCGATTTCACAGTGAAAATATTCAACAACGTGCTCTTACATCCGACAGCTCGAGAGAGATCCTCGATTGCTGCCTCATTTCTAGATAAATAACGATTTCGCCAAAGTAAAAATCGACGAAAGCCCTATTCGATTTCACAGTGAAAATATTCAACTCGGAACTGCGTTCTTTCGTAGAATAGGGACGTTGATTTATAAATAAAAGTTGAAACGGATCGACAAATGATTTGCAGCATTCGAATCGACTCACGTCATCAGCCTGGGAATTGCCCATCGATCGAAC
>NIPQ01092175.1:4036-27114 GCA_002806875.1 Lepidotrigona ventralis hoosana | reverse complement strand
AGTAGTGGAGACGAGTTCTCGGCTCGTGCGTACAAACGAGCGTGGCAACGGGGCAGGTTTACACGGCACTGAGGCCCAAGTGGAGGTGGTAGTCGGTGGGCCCCGTTCTCTGTTGGTCCTGTCGTCTGTCAGTGGAGCTCAGTCAGCAGACAGTCGGTCCGTCCGGTCAGCTGGTTCCGTCTAATCGTGTTCGAAGCTTCCTGATGGTAAGCCGAACGTAAAACACCTGATAGAATCCGGTAATCGGACCTCGATCGTCAAGGATCGGCGAAAGACTCGGCGGCCCGCGCGCCGTATGTGCGCGAGTGTACAGCTTCTCCACCGGAAACACCAACGACACGGTGCGAGATACCAACTAAGCCGAACGACACAAGGTACAAGTGGCGGAAGAAATCGAAACAAGCGGAGGAAGAAGATAGAAACGCGGCAGGGAAGGTGTACACCTGGTCAGGCAGGAAATGACTATATCGTACGCGAGCGAAGTGCCAAACGGCTCCAGCTTCGGCTGCTTCTGGAGGATCCTGGTCAAGTGAGTTTAGTCGATTTCTTTCCTCGAACGATCGTTCTCGTTTCTCTTCGCGAAACCTCAGACGAGAACGTGTATATCGCGATTGGTAGGAATGTTTGGTGACAGACAGCGTGACAGGTTGAAAGAGCTCTGGCACGCGTTGCGAGGCCTTAGCAACAAGTTCACCAAGCTTCGTCGTCCTTAGGCTGTTTTCATTTTGCTCTACGCTCGACCTCGTCGACTCTTTCAACGTCAGTACTGCACTTTGCTCCTCCGTTGACTCTGTCACACTCTGCCAGTTTTATCACGGCATTGCCGTGTCGGAGCTCGCAACGATAGGAAACACCGCGACACGCATACACACACACACACGCACGCACATACACACGGAACGCGGAGCCATGGAAAAGGTGGTGCTCTCACTTTCCTTACGATGGATTAATTTCACGCTGGCCACAAGAGAGGACGAGACGTAACTCTGCCGTGAACTTACTTAAAATTTCGTGATCCGTATTTTGAGCAGAGTCGTATGAAAATAGCAAACCGGGCGAAACTTTCGACACGCGTGCGTCCGAGCCGAGCGTTCCAAGATACTGGAGCACGCCTCTGGACAGTTTACATAGACGGCGTGCCATGTAAGACGAAGATATTGCGATATTGCGACCAGTGGATCGTTGTGCAACGTTCAACTTTCGACTCGATGTACCGTGTTCTCGATTTAGAGCCCGGCTGCATAGGTGCAGAAGAAGGAGACAGAGAGAGAAAGAGAGAGAGTCCTTGGGCAAGGATTCTGCAAACGCACGTGCGGAAAATAAGGAAAACCAGTAATTAATGTTTAGACTTTTCTGATCGTTGCTCCATTTTCCTCATTTTGTTTCTATTTTTTCTTTTTTCATTTGTCGTTCGATCGATTCGTAATCTTTACGAGCGACACGTTAGACGGTCGTGGAACACGTCGAGACAGAAATTGTCCTGATTTTTTTTTTTNGAGAGAAAGAGGAGAATATCTTCTGTGGGCAGTGGGCCAATTTCACGTGCACGGAAACGCCGATATCAAGGAAATAGCCGAGAAGCTCTGCCAAAGTGAGGACGAGCGAGGAGCATCACTCTGCGAAGCGTGACCGGCGTTAGTTATGCAACGTTTTGTTGCCACGTGACCTTGCTGCCCGCATTGGTATTATCTTGCTCAGAGCGAGGAATCAATTACAATTTGCGTTGCCTTGACGACGATTTTCTCTCGTCGAAAGGTGAAGGAGGCCATCATCGGCCGATCAACGTGCGCCAGCGAGGCATTTCGGAACGAGTCCGAGGCGATTTTCGTTCGATTGGCAGATCAAACGGCAAAACGAGGTCGTTGGAAAAGTCGCGAGACCTCTTTCCCTGTCCTCGTAAAGAAAAAAAACAACGAGGCACCACTTGTTTCAACTTTGAAACACCTAGGAAACGACTTTTGCGAAATACAGTTTCAGCTGTGTGATATAATCTCGTCTATTTGTCGCAGACTTCTTCCAACCTATTTACGTTTCACTGTCCTCGAGAAGAAGATATTATCGCTCGTTAAACGTATGCAAATGACAACGTACGATTGAAAAGTGTCATCGGTCTCGTTCGATGAATCTCGCAACGTTCAACCTCGTTCAACCTCGTTCAACCTCATCAATCAGCAAGTCAAATGGTGCGACGAATTCGTGAATCAGTCTGTGAATATCGACGAGCCACCTGATCGATTCCAGAATTGGCCTTGCATTTGACGTTTGTTCGACGCCACGTTGCCACAAAGTAAACAGGAAGATCCTTGAAAGTGATGGATAATGACCGAATATTTGTCGATAGCTTGACATTTCTACGAAAAATTGATGAAATTTATCGGTGTTTAACTTTCTTAATTTTCTTTTTGCTTGCACGATGGTAACAAATGCGATACGATGTGTGTTGGATCTTTGAGTACTGAGACGGCCAAAGACACGCAACACTCACGAGTACCATCCACGCATAATCGACGCAATTCTCGCACCTCGGCTCGAGATACAAGGTTGCTCGTAACTGTGTCACTGTCAATCAAACTCATCGGTATGTATAACGCTTGTCTAAACACTGGTCGATATGCCAGGCGGTTTAATTATTTTCATGGCCTGAAGTACGGGAAGAGAATGTGTCATTCCATTCCATCGTAGGAAAAAAAAGAAAAGAATCTGGTGCGAGCCTCTCTGGCAAGAAAAAGAAAAAAAAAAATTACGTTCCTCTTGGCATTGCTGAGGTAATAAGCCGTCGATACTTGAGTACTCTATTACTCAAGGAATTCTTGAAAGACATTTTAGGCGGTTTAGACGATTATTTAGGAACCACTTGTAATGATCATGCACGCGATCAACTCGTTTCCAAAATTCCTCGAATTATCTAGAATTATCCTCACTTAAATATCCATTAACGAGGAAGGAAGACGTCTCCATTCCTCGATCACCATCGCCAACACTTCAGATTGTAAATCGCAGTCAACAAGATCGTTTCCTTGTATGAATGAAACGTCGTTCACGACATAAGTTCATTAGCAGTACAAACAGCGGAGATGGCTCGCATTTCTCGCGTGATTCTCAAGCAATTGCACAGGCCTTGCTTGTCCGTCGTCGAGCATAATTTAAAAAAGAAAAAAAATCGAATCGACGTTCTTCCTCACAATGCGATTAATTAGCAACCAAGTGCTCGATGCTAATCGTCCGCCGCGCTTATGTAAACTGGCCACGCCGCGTACTTCCGCAATCGCTTTCATGATACTGTAGCAGTCGGTATCTTCCTACGGAGGAAATTATATGTCAAATCGACCATTTTTTTTTTTCTCGAAATTCTGTTATCTCTGATAGTATCTCCAGAGAGGATGACCTTGAAATATCGCTGTTCTTGCTATACTTTCACAGTTGGATTCATCAGTATTGAGCCCTAACTAAACCAGATTAGATTGAATTGTCTAATTGGGGTACAAAATCTATCTCTTGCCCTTTGTCCCCACAAAGTGTAAATACTTGCAAAAATATAGAAGTGCAACTATCGCTAATTCTCATCCGACAACGAAGTGCTAGATGAAATAGATATTTGGACGGAAGGAACTCTTCCTTGGAAATTAATTCTGTCGATATTTACGGACTTTCGAATATCATTGTCAATATGCATGGCAAATAGATTTCTATTATGTAATGTAAAGCAAAAGCGACGCTGATCTAACAATAAGAAAATCGTATTACGCCCATGCACCACCATTCGCCAGCCCATAGGTTTGCGTCAGTATCAGCTCGTCGAACACCTGTTTTCGAGTTCGCTTTCGTAACAATGCTTATCGAGATTTGTTCTCGTTACGAGACCGACCGCAACGATCCGCTCGTAGGCGGATGAGTTCTCTTCCTGGTACGAGATCGCCACGTTGAATCATTCGCTGCGCTCGAAGCCACTTTTTCGGATTCTGATTCCGTTCGTGCGATAGGAACGAACCAGTCTAGCCTAATGTGGACTTTTTGTCAAAAAAATATATGTAGAATCCATTTTTAACCAACCAAGGAATTCCCTCGACGTAAAAATAGCGTCGTAATCGTAAAACTCTTTCACGCGCGCGTGCGTGTGTCGTATTTCTCTTTTACGCGCGAACTTTCAATGAAATACGAAGCTCCGCGTATTTCAAAGCGGTTGCGCCTGGCTCGTTCAAAGCCTCGAGTAAATCAGCCTGCGAGCACAATTCATGTTTCTCTCGATGGGAACGCCGTAAATCATGCATTGAGCCGCGATTTCAACGATCCATGAATCACCGGGAACGCCGCGAAGGAAGCATGGTGCTTCTCGTCAGGTATTCTCACCTCCGAGAATCCTCTTTCCTCCCTATTATCTCTCGACGAATGAAAGAAAACAGATCTTCCAACGAATAAATAAAAAAAAAAAAAAACAAAACNAAAAAAAAAAACAAGACGACGAGTCGACGAGTCGTACGACTGGTTTATCTCGCATTCCACTTCACAGTGCCCGTAGTTGGCTCAACTTCTCGAGAACTTCTCCCCTTTGCTCGTTTTCTTCAAGCTGCTTCCTCGCCAGATCGGGAACTTCGAACTTTTTTTCTTTCGCAAACGAAGCGTATTGTAGAAACGTGCGAGCGTACTTTGTCGGCTAGAACAAGAGAATCGCGGTGCTCGTTTTAACGGACGGTTGGCATAATTCAGCCGAGTCTACTAATCCTTCAATGTCTGGGTGAACGGGTCGGAGCAAGGAACTGTCGTAAAGTACATTGCGATCGTGGGGACCATCTAACAACCGTGGGGACGGAACTTGACATGTCGATCCACCGTCGGGTCGTAAAGATATTAGGAAGAGACGCTTCCAGTCTCGCGAGTCGAACGTCTAGAAACCTAATTGTGCAACGCAATTCCCAGCGGATTTGTTTTTTTTTTTATACAGTCAGTGAAGCTTTTCGTCGGGAAATCTTTCCAATAAAAACGAAACTGAGTAATTCTACTCTTTTTTTTTCCTTCCGCTTCTTCTTCTTCTAAGAATCGTCTATGATTTAAAGAAATCGCGCGATAAAGAATGCTATGATTAAGATGTGTATCGAGGCACTCGGAGAGCGTAGAGGAGGTACACAAGCTTCAAGCTTCAATGACCGTGGCCATGAAAAACGCGAGAGGAAACGGATATCTCTTCATCGATGACTTGGTGTAACGCGATGTGATCACGACGAATTCCAAACGTATAGTTGAAATCGCCAACTTGGAAGTGAAAGAAAAAGAAAAAAAATAAAAAATTGTTTATCGATTCGAAGATCTGATATCGCGTGAGATTTTGATATCTACACGTAAGAATGAAGTATTATTATTGTTGGCACGAAAGGAAGCATGGTACCTATCGTGTTCGCTGATCTTGACGTTA
Organism: Lepidotrigona ventralis hoosana; assembly: GCA_002806875.1. Taxonomy (NCBI): domain Eukaryota; kingdom Metazoa; phylum Arthropoda; class Insecta; order Hymenoptera; family Apidae; genus Lepidotrigona; species Lepidotrigona ventralis. Next base: position 21,707 of record NIPQ01092175.1, on the reverse strand, counting down.
CGTCTCATTTCTCCTCGTGTGCTCTTCCGCGTGAAAGTTTTGAAAGATCCTCGCTTTATCAACTCCTCTCGATCGAACTATCCAATTGCCCTCGAATGTCAGCCAAGCTGTTTGTCCGTGCCTGGCAAGAAGAATCCAAACGGACCCGATTATGTCACCGAAGGAATTCTAGAATCCATCAACTCGTTTAAAGAAACTGTGAGACGAGTTTCCCGCGTTCTTTCACAAATAATTCACACGTAAAGCCCCGTCTTGGTAAATCGGAGTGATGTAACTCCTATTTGAGAGTCTTTCCGCGGAAAACGTACGGGCGCGTGTACGATTCAGTACGCTAAGAATACGCCAAGAATCGAAAGAGAGAGAAAGAGAGAGAGTCGGAGAAACGAAATCTTAGAGAGAGAAGTAGGTAACGTAGTCTGGCCGACAAGAACGATAAAAGGCCTTGGCGAGCCTTGACCGGTGGACCGTTACTTTACGCCAGGAACCTGAAGCAAGCTCTTTGCTTCCCTCTTACCTGGTCAACTTCGTTCTGCGGTGTCGCTTTGTCTTTCCTCGTTCGCCTAACGCGCTTTCCGCGCGCTGAAACACGCGACACAGCGCGTAAACGACTGTCATCTACCTAGGCTCTTGCACGAGTATCGGTAGTTCAGGTAATTGGAACACGTTCGATCGGCCCTTGGTAAGTGTAAAACCATGATTGAGAAACAAATCGATCCATCATTCGTAGAATCGAGGAACGTCTCCCTGGTTATGTCTTGGTTAAGATTATTTCGCAACTCGGTGAAATGGCCACGGTATATTTTACGCCTCGTAAACGCAACTATTTTATCGTTAACGTGCGACATTTTGCAGCGAAATACGCATAATACGGAGCGGTAATGAATTAACCGAAGTTTATCAGCGGTCTGCTGATAATGGGAAAAAGAACCAATGGTGGCGGCGTTCGAGAGACCGCGATCTAGATCGTTTGGTTGAAACGGTTGTCGCACAGCTTGTGCCCACGGACATGTGCACGAGCAACGATAAATAGTCGACTTAGCGATAGGTAGAGTTAGTTGGTAAACTTAAAGCGACGGTGACTCACGTTTCAGCAATATTTAGCATTCCGCAGTGATACGAAAGCGGTTAAAGCGCGCCGAGTTACTTCCTACACCGGCCGTTATTTGCATTTAACCGCTCTCGAAAATTACCGCCTAATTATACAAAAAAATTTTCATGCGCGACTGTCGACAAATTGCTTTCCATCTCTTAATCGCTTCCCTTCCACCCTTCCCTTCGAGCGACAGAAACGATTAGCTCGGGGCATTAATCGTAATAGCACTCGGCGTAGAAACGTACCTCCAAATTTCACTCGGTTGGATTAAACAGGTTACGCAAAGGTTGAAAACATGAAGGAACGTTGCACATCGATGAGAAGGAGGAACGATTAAGATCGCACAGCGAACGCGTCTCGTCCGTGGCATTTGCAGCGCGGCAATCAGAGGGAAACAACAACGGCAATTTAGGCTTTGCTCAGAACCACGCAGCCATAGCCGCGCTATGGCTGATTTCGCGTTCTGAAACCGCGAACAGCCACGAGCCACCGGAGAAAGGACTAAAAAGGAAACGCTTTTGCGGCAGGTGAAATCACAGCCAGGCCATTATGTTATAACGATCTTGCATAAATGCTCCACATCTGGTTCGCTGCGAGACCAGCCCTTGTCCGTTCACTCGGGCACGCTCTAGCCCATGGGTGTCCAACCTTTTAGATCTTTTGAGTCTCATTGGCCAGCAAAAGCATGTTGAGAGCCGCGCATAGTTTACATATGTCTTTTTTTATCAGTTCAATGTATCCTATATTATTTACGAGGATGTTAAAACAATTTTGATAGTGAAACAACGCATTATTGGTTACAGAAATATATTTATATTAACCCTTTGCCCTCGACAAACGTTTTTTGTATCATCTATCAGCATCGCTTCGTAAATAATATAGCAGTTATAGCAATGTAAGTAAAATGACATAGCACTGGAAATAATCATTCACATGAAAAAAATATCATCTCTTAAACTTTTCGTAAGAAATCTAGTTTATGCGAATTGTCCCAATGAGTGTCAATTGATTCAAAGTTGTCTTCAGAAATTTTTTCTTCTGAAATTCTTTTGTGTTCTTCTTACGTCGTCTATTCCGATATCATACTACGCATCTTACAACACCAAATATATATACGTTCGTTATCAGCAAATTATAAAAAGAGGAAATCCGAGTTGTTGGTTAGATGTAGATTCTCAGATCCCTTCAGAAGTTGAACGCAAAGGGTTAATTAAAAAAAATATGAAAATTTTTAATGAGAACACTGAGAAAAATGCTTGTTTTTTAAATACCAGTTCATCAATACCCTGAATTGATATAGGTGATATAGGTTTTCAATTTATATAGATTTTCAAGGTGCTCGTCTAAAATTTTTTTTATTTTATTTTTTGTGTGCTTCGTACGGGGAAAAATCTGCTCGCAAATATAAGTACTCCCCCCCAAAGGGAACATCATGAACATTCACGGTTAAATTATATAAAATTATTCAAATGATAAAATTCTTCAATTATTCCAATTTGTCCAGGACGTGCCTGCTCTAGTTCGTCCATCATTAATTTTGCGCTTCGAACCGGTCGATCTTTACGACCTGCTTTTTCGCTATCATCTTTATCCTATTCTCCTATCATCTGTATTCTCGAATTTCTCGTCGATAAAAACATGTCCGTTCGATAGAAGATTCGAATTTAGCGCCATATTACGGAGTGTCGTTCTCGACATCCTTAACTACTGACTTTACTGAGTTCTTGCGGACACGACAGTAATACCGAAGAAGAGCAAAAAAAAAAAAGAAAAAAAAGAGTGAAATATTCTTTGGAAAGGCTGAGTTCATCTTTCGACAAAACTTACGGATGTTTCGAAATTGCTTGTAATATTGTTGGATAATTATGTGAAACAACAGGCTACGTTTCACGACGATTGGCGCCAGCTTCTCCATCACGTGGATCCATTATTCGACGTGTAGGAAATTATGCGAGTCGCGCGAACGCGAAAACATCTTCAGCAGTAGATTCCTTTTTTCGTGGTATTTATATTTGACGGGATAGATCGCTGTACAAAGATCTCTGTGATTCGTCGTACGTATTCACGTAAATTGCCGCCGGCCGGTGACGCAATATGCAAAACATCGTCTTCGACGATACGATTAAGTATGCAGTGCCATCGGATCATCCGCTTAATTACACTTATCTTCGTGCGTCATTACGTATCATTTCATAAATCAATCGTTCTATCGACGAATCTTCTTGAAGTTCGCGCGAACCTTGATCGAACACGGACCTTCCACGGACACGCGAACACGTCGAGAACGATCCACGTGTCGGTCTTGCGATCGGCGAACGATTTGCAAAAAAAAAAAAAACTAATTTACCTAATTGTCTCATGACTCTGCAGAATCTATCCGAGTGAGACGAATTCGCGGGGTTCGTTAAATCACAACAATGAAAACGTTTGCGCAATGATCGTGCCGCGAGACGACCGATCGGAGGAAAAACAACTTAACAACTGCGTTATCGTATCTTCGTCGAGAATCATCGGACTCTTTAATGATTGTGTTTGTTGGCTTCTCGCAGGTCATTAACGGCGCGTCTAGCTATTCGCGGTATAAAATACAGCGGTGTTTTATCACATTCCTGATAAAACTCGCGAGTATCATCTTGGAGGATGGACTGTATGCGCGGCCAAATGATCAACAGTGACAACGACGATCATTTGCTTCACGTGCCGACGTAATCGCTCGCGAACGTACGCGTACGTTCAGAGAAACGTCGCGTAACGCGTGCAAGTGCCACGCGAGTGTTTCACGGGCGTGCGGTCGCATGAATGGCGTGGGACAATGCTTCTTCGCCATGACCCACTGACACACAAATAAAGAAATAACGCGATATATTCATAGATCCGCGCGTTCATTCTCACCTGGAAACAGATTTGCAGATACTCATGATGAGCTGAAAGCTCGTCGTAATTCTTGAATATCTCGTCGCCATCGAGCGTCGTTGATATCGTTTCGAAACTTTTCAGTCTGTTTCGAGAAGCGTCGGAATTCGACGTATTCGAACTTGTTGGAATATCAAATGTACCGCTATACTTTCACTCGTTTCCAGCGAGGATCATTTCTTTCTTTTTTTTTTTTTCACGAGATTTCCAAAAAGATTAATTCGGGGCTCCTCGCGCGAGAAAGCGCGATGAATTTTAACCGGCGACGCCCACGGGCAAATAGGTTGTTTGTAGAATCTTCGACACGGCCACGATCGATGACTCGGCGAGTATAAGAAACGAAGCGTACCAGCTTTAGATCTCGGTAGAAAAAGCAGTTCCTGAAACTCTTCTTGCGTACGACTCGTCGATTAGAAAACCACGATCAAACGCTACCGCGCGTTACGGTCTTGTGAGTACAGTGGGATAAAGTACTTTCAATGTACCGGATATCCGAGATGGTTTTGTACAGCTCTCTTTCTCCAGAGGCGTTTCAATACTAACAAACTGTCCTTTGTGAATTGTATTATACAAATCGAATTCATGTATGTAATTTCCTACTATAATTGATGACACGCAGGGGGCATTTGACACTCGACTAACAAAAATGATCGACACTGTACACTCATAACAACTACTGTTAAACAACAGAAACGAGCGTCGATAAATCCATGGCTTTTCACTTTGGCCTCGTTCGCGCCACGTTTCGTCGTGCTATCCCACAGTTGCGGGATTTGAATTTAAAGTCATTGCCGCTTCGCGACTATTGTATTGACGAAACCTTCGATACCATCGTCCTTCGATCATTTCGACGTGCCCGCCGCAATTATATCTCTCCCGGCGACATCGATCAATCAGCGAAATTCGCGAATAACAATGAATCCAGAAGCGTGCGCTTGCAGCGCGAAGCACTGGGAATTACATTCGCGCCACGAGTGTTTCGACACACGAGAAATATTGCGAATTCAACGTGCTCTCGAAGCTCGTAAAATCCGTCTAACCCTGACACACATTCAAGCAGGATAATTTCCGAATACCGTGTGTCCATCGTCGATCGATCCCTTATATCGTTATCGTTGACACGATCGCGCCGCCACGACACTCCATTCCGCGCAATCTAATTTCTAAGTAAGCAGAATTCCAGCTATCGAAAGTTCACGACGCGCGCGGTTTCATAATCGAAAAGGAAACGCATTTCGTTCCGTTTCTGTACGTACGCTGTGTTTTCCATCGAAACGAGTAACATTCCATGCTCCATTATCGTGGATTAGTTTGCACATGAGTTTTATAAAAAATAAAATAAGAGCGCTGGTAAAAGAGGGACGTATATATATCTACTTATAAACAGCACTTGGATAAATTTGTCGAACAGTAAGGATACAACAAGTCATTGACGATATGTTAAGACGATTATTACTTGATTATCTCTTGACGATTATATAAGCATATAATGAGCTTAATTTCATCAGAATTGTATTTCCCTTGTTTTTTTCTTTTCACAGATGGCGGGGCTCCGTTTACAAGCTAATCTGGCGGGAACTGTTGGCCTATCTGTTCGTCTACTACCTCATCAATTTTACATATCGATACGGGCTGAACGAGCAGCAGCGGGTGTGAGTACATAAATACGTTCATTTGAATATCTTGGTGAAATTTCCTTCGCGAGCCGAAGGTTGACGCCTCAACCGGTTGAGAATAACATCGCGGCGATAACGCGGGCGTATCTCTCCTTGAAATTAAGACGCATCGTTAAAACCAAGGAACGAAATCTCTCTCTCTCTCTCTCTCTTTCTCTCTCTCTGTTCCCTTCGCAAAGTTTTTTTTACAAACGGTAACGACTTCTTCCAAAGTGAAAAGAAAATAATTCGACGCGGAGGGTTTTTATCTGAAAAAAAAAAAATCGGAGTACGCGTCAACTGTAAACTTTTCATCGCGAAACCAACGCGAGAAATTGACCTTGATCGTGCGACGAGGCCTACCACGCAACAATCGAGATTGCATTTCGCCGATTAAAATCGAAACAAGTTTCGTCACCATTTTATCAATATTAACACCTGCACTGCGCTGGCGCCTTCAGTTAACACGTCTCATCCTTCATTTCTTTTTTATTATCGCGTAGACGATAATTTCTCATTCGTAGGTTCTCTCTTGCACAACACTGTATTACAATGACAACAATAAACATAGGATAAAGAGAAGCGGTTGTTAATGACAATAATAAATATTTTGATTAATTTAAAGAAATGTTACTCGCGTAGAAGTGATTGTGCATCTAAACGTAATATCAGAACCAAGATGCGAAGTTTATGCATCTTCAAACTTCTACGATCATCACTGTAGAAGTAGAACCCCCCAAAAAAATTTGTTTCATCTACTGTGCATATTATAATATACCTGTTCTACCACGGATACGTTATATATAGATATTATATATTTTTATATATTATATGCAATGCGTGTATATATTTTTGCAACTCCCGATTTTTCATAAATGCATAAAATGCGCATCTTGGTCGTAACGACTGTGAAAAATATCAGAAGACGTTTCTGACAGATATACGTGTATTGATACGCGCGTAGATAAATCACGGTATCGTAAATAAAATTGCAAATTGTTTTTTCCACTATAAGACACGCGTTCTCTATCGAGCATTCGTTTGGGCCCAGTATTAAAAAAAGGCATAAAAACGTAACCTGTTATTTACGCCGGGATAAAAGGTACAAGCGAAAAAGAGGCACGATGGCAGGATGTTAAAACGGGCCCTGCTTTGAGCCGCTTCGATTCGCATGGTTTAAATTTAGAATCGTCGGGCCGGTTTCTAGATAGTTTAGGACCCAACCGACCCAACAATGGCAGCAACAACCCGCCAAATCGAAATTTATCGAAGACTTATACGAACGTGTATTTCGAAAGATTCGCAGCGATAAATTCTCGATTTTTTTCTCAGTGAAATTTTTAACGTCGCTAACAAACGATCGAATTTTTCACTCTTGTGTATCCACGCGTTTCAATCTGTCCAAACATTCGACATTCAGTCCAAAAAAAAAGAAGAAGAAATCTAAAAATGATATTTCATAAGCGCTTCTACAATGTTTCACAGCCTTTCTTCGTTCGTTATCTATTTATCTAGGAGCAAATAGAACTTGGGATCAAGTGATAACCAAAGCAATGAGCGAAATCTAGAAGTTCGTTAACCCCATGCAATGCTCTAATTGCAAATTCTTCGAATCTCGTATTTATGGCACCCATGCAGAACATCATAGATTCAGCCTTACGAGATACAAGCGAGATCGAACACGAGAAAGGAGTAGTATCGAACATCGAACTCCTTTGGTTACGTCACGTGTTTGAAACAGCACGAACCGCTAACAAATTTTCGCGAGCAGTTGTGAAATCTCGATGGAAATTCCCATTTAGCAAAAATTACCGGCGCGTAAGACCGGTAGTGGTATCTCGTTGAGTGACGGTATCACCTCAACCTTGCTCCACTTGCAGGCGAGGCGACACGAGAATTTCTACCACGCTGCTAAACAAATATTTAACCGTACACGCGCATAATTTGCGAACATTCGATTCGTCTCGCGATACGTGTTCCGTTATTTTTTTTTTTTCAGAATGAGTTGTACAGTTTCGGCGAAACTGTTCGCTCAGAAGGGAAGACACGTGGATGATGAGCCGTGTACAATGGTTTATTGAATTTTACGTTCAATGAGGATCCGTGACTTTTCTCTGTTGCAGAATCTTTGAAAAGATCAGATACTATTTTGGGAACTCTAGCGACTCAATACCGATGTCGTTTGTGCTGGGATTTTACGTGAGTCTGGTCGTGAAGCGATGGTGGGAACAATATAAGTTACTACCCTGGCCGGACAACTTGGCGCTCTTCATCAGCGCAGCCATTCCTGGTAACGTAAGTATAGTGATGACAGAAACGTTTCGATGAATTGACGTTCGAGTTGAGTCGCGGAACAACAGGCAATACTGACGGAAGACGGAATTCCCGATAGTTGAAGTTCCTGACGGTGGGAGGGGAAAAAAAAGGCGATAAACACTCGCACGGATAGCAGCACGGTCGCTGCGTTTGTCTTATTACTCTAATGAATTGCCGTGACACCGTTTCGGTGTCGTCAACCCAAGTAGCTGCCAGTTCTCAGAGTCACGCCACGCCCTGAAGTGAAAAAAATGCGAGGAGCGATCATTCTATAATTGGCAAGCGAGCGAATCTTCTTTGTTTCTCTTGCTCGTTGGCCTAACGGACAGCCAGGAATGATAGACACGATTTCTCGAGATGCTATTTGCGCGAGATTTCAACTTCTGGCACGCGATACATTGCACCTTCTCTGTAGAAAAACATTGTCGCCCTTCTGATCATCTCGTCCACATCGATAACGAAAGTTCGTCTCTCTATGAATAAACGGTACCTAAACGTACTTTCCAAAGTGCTTAATTTTTCAGAGGTTTCTGTCACTGTAAAAAAATGAGACAACGTCGAGACTTTGGAAGCTGGAAGCGATCAGTCCGACAAAAAGTCAAAGACGATCTTCGAATTCGTCGACGATCGTCCAGCTGCGTGGTCAATGACACAATGTCGAAGTGAAAGTGCGACGTACATGTCGTAGTGTAAGAAAGAAGGACGAACCTACGCGTTGTCCGCACCTCGTGTACAAGAGAGTTGCGTTCGTCCTCGTTACTTTCCGCAAAGATCTCACTATGCAGCTGGAAACGCATACCGCACTGTAAAACTGGCTAGAAATTTCCCGCGGCTATATTAATAGAACGAGTGAAACCAAACGATTTAATAACTTCCTCCTGCAACGAACGTTCATTTCGTTGCTTTCGTGTCCCCAAATCTCTCCTGCAGAAAGAACATCCACAGTTCGTCGCATCGATGTTTCGAACGATCGACGACGAAGCAATTACCTGTGTAACATGTATCATAGCTCGCGATTTTCGCGTCACACATGATTACACGCGGAGAGTTGAAGAGCGAACAGTAATCCACAGTTCGTCGCATCGATGTTTCGAACGATCGACGACGAAGCAATTACCTGTGTAACATGTATCATAGCTCGCGATTTTCGCGTCACACATGATTACACGCGGAGAGTTGAAGAGCGAACAGTAGCAACTGCATAGAACTGCAGTTGAATTTCTGCAGGCAGTGAACGGACAAGGTCTCGAGGCGCGGAACGGGACTATAGTTCTCCACGTATGTAGAAGAGAGCCACAGCCGTGTAGTCACGTAACGCAAAGTATCGGATTTGTGAATGAGCAGCGTCGGCTGGGTAGCACGAGCTNTTAATAGAACGAGTGAAACCAAACGATTTAATAACTTCCTCCTGCAACGAACGTTCATTTCGTTGCTTTCGTGTCCCCAAATCTCTCCTGCAGAAAGAACATCCACAGTTCGTCGCATCGATGTTTCGAACGATCGACGACGAAGCAATTACCTGTGTAACATGTATCATAGCTCGCGATTTTCGCGTCACACATGATTACACGCGGAGAGTTGAAGAGCGAACAGTGGCAACTGCATAGAACTGCAGTTGAATTTCTGCAGGCAGTGAACGGGCAAGGTCTCGAGGCGCGGAACGGGACTATAGTTCTCCACGTATGTAGAAGAGAGCCACAGCCGTGTAGTCACGTAACGCAAAGTATCGGATTTGTGAATGAGCAGCGTCGGCTGGGTAGCACGAGCTTCAAGGTCTCGAGGCGCGGAACGGGACTATAGTTCTCCACGTATGTAGAAGAGAGCCACAGCCGTGTAGTCACGTAACGCAAAGTATCGGATTTGTGAATGAGCAGCGTCGGCTGGGTAGCACGAGCTTCTGGGCTGTGCCTTTCATTGAAATCTAATTGGAATTCAGGCCCCGAGGCGAGAAGGATGGCTGGACTCCCACCTTCTCCCTCATGAAGGAGGATCCTTTTCAAGCTGCCAAGCCGTGCATTTTTACACGTGCGACGTAAAGTCGCGGCATTCCGAGGAAGAAGAGACGTCTACCTTTTGCGAAACCTCGGTGAGAAAAAAGGATTCGATCGTTCGTTACAGGAACACGAACCGTTTCCAGGTCGGTGAGACCCTTGAGAGAGTTACCTACGTTATCTTGTACATCTGCCTGAGAAGATTAAAGCAACTGATTAGTAAAAGTGAAAAAAAAAAGAAAGAAAGAAAGAGCTCGTTTAGAATTTAGAAATCGAATTAACTTAACGGACTGTTGCGCGAGTTTCAAATGCCTAGAATGATCGACAGCGTAGCTTCGGGCAAAAAATGCGAGGAACCCGTAACGAAGGTGAAACCAATTAATCTATAACTGTGACTCGAAAAAAGAAAAGAGAGAGAGACCAATGTAACCTCATTTCTTCGCGTTTCCGAATAGACGGCGAGAGAAGCTCGTTTAAAAACTTGGCAGCTTTGAGAACGACGAGAAAAATAAATTTTTTAANAAAAACTTGGCAGCTTTGAGAACGACGAGAAAAATAAATTTTTTAATTGCAAGTACCACGTACGTGTCTGTATACACTTACTTATAATCAACATGCCGGTCAATCATATTTCGTAATTAACATAAAGCTCGAGAAAGCGTGATTCAATCGCCGACGAGCGGATGCGTTGAAATATTTGCGGAACACGCAACGTACGAGTTTAATTAATCAGGAATAAATCGCGCTTCCTGGGACAGGTTTCAATAGATCGAATGGCTCGATCGGTTCGCGGCCAACAACTTTCTTCCTCCAGTTCTCGCGATACGAGATCGTTTTGAATCAACAGGTGGCCCGTCCACGTGTTATTAGCCGATCGAACAATTTTAGAATCGACAAAACTTTCTTCTCTCGGTCTCTTGCATGCGTTATATCGTGCGAACGAGACGTGCCTCGATCCACAAAAAGCTTCGTCTGAATCTCGTCGTGTTCCACATACGTAACGATACGACCGATCGATCAGCCGTTCAATTAACGATTACCGACACGATTATCGGCCACGCGATTGCCAACGGTNCCGATCGTCCCCCCCCCGAAGTCGTTTCGTTTAATTAAAAAAAAAAAAAAAAACGCATTTACAAGCAGACAGGATTTTCCACCGTGCGTGGAAATTTTTCGATCCAGGAACCGTTGGCTGCGGTTTCCGAGTAAATTGACATTCCAGCAAGTGTGCGCGATCGTTTACCGCGATGGCCGTTGATTACAAAACGATGGCGACCGATTACAAAATGCGCGCCCGTCTTCGGCCAGAAGCGAAAGGAAAAATAGAGACGGCAGGCGCCACCGGATGGGTTTTTCTCCGATTAATATTGAAATCGGCACGAAACCAGCGACAATTCGCCATCACCGGCCAAGAGAAGACGAGGGGAAAGTGTGTACAAGACACGGGAAACGTGTCCGGCATTCGTTCGGCCTCGGAAGCAAATTTTTGAAGCGAACACGTCCCGATGATATCGATTTCTTTCAAATTCTTCCTGCTAATTTGCTTAATCTGTGCCTTGAAATATTCCATTGTAATAGACGTGTGTAATGGAATACCGTTGAATGGCCTTGGTAGACATAGCGACGCAAGAAACCCTGTCTGTAGCTATGGTGAATTTATACGTAATAAAAAAGACAGTATAACTAAGGATTTTTCAGTGCACTTTTTCTACTAGTTCGATAGATACGAATACAAGCTTACTACAATATTTGAAGAATTGTTACATGTCACGTTTATCAAAAGAGATTATCGTCAAAGTTCATGAATATTTCGGAGTCCCGCGCGTCGTAAACGTTACACGATCGAAGGAAGTGCTGAGCGTGATAATTTTAAAATATTTTCACATTGCAGGACGAGAGAGGCAGACTGATGAGAAGGAACATCGTAAGATATGCAGTGCTCGCGTACGTCATTACGCTTCAGAGGATTTCCTTGCGCGTTAAGAGACGATTTCCCACACTTCAGCACATCGTAGACGTTGGTCAGTGAGTTAGTCGTTTATATTATTTGATCCACTTTTATCTAACTTCTCGTACGTCATTACGCTTCAGAGGATTTCCTTGCGCGTTAAGAGACGATTTCCCACACTTCAGCACATCGTAGACGTTGGTCAGTGAGTTAGTCGTTTATATTATTTGATCCACTTTTATCTAACTTCTTTTTATCCAACCAGACGAAGAAACGCTCTCGTTTCAATGCATGCATTATTTACGAAATTAAACGTGGTGGATAATGTACGTTTATCTATTTTTATTGCGATGCGTAAAAAGTTAACAATAGCTCGACCGATATTTACAACTTGCTAGTCAAGCTTGACTTTTAAAAATATTTATTGNGTATAAAACGGTCAAACGCGCAATATCGGGGATTAATATTGTAACCCGGTTACAAAAAAAAAAAAAAAAACGTTTTTTTTAACGTATTATCACGAGATCCATCGCGGAATTTTGCTACCACGAATTATCGAGCCACATTCCTTCCACAAAAATTGTTCAACGTTTCGCCAAAGTGCGCAAAAGTTAATAAAGGTGCTGTAATATCGTCAATTGTAGCGAAAAGTTACATAACAAACACGTAACGCGAGTTACGAACGGGAACCGGCAATCTAGCATTCTTCCAGCGAGTGTGTTTAGGTTCCTTTCGAGAATTGACGGTCTTAAATTCTGGCGGCGCTACGGCCGACTGCCTGTTCGACGCACTCACGCTCACGCTCATCTAATTGTAAACGGGCGGTTATGCTAGTGCGGCTGACTAATAGCGTATTCTCTGCATGCAGTGCGCATCGTTTTTCACGCGTTTCATGTTTACGAACCAATCGCGTGAATAACCACAAGCGATTATATAATCGTGGTATCGCTCGGTGATGAGCAATCGCCCTTTCTTCCTTCGACGCTTCGTTTAGACGATTTTTAAACGAATTTTCTTAACTCGAATTTATCTATCGCGCTCTTGGAGTACACATATTTTATCAAATATCTTCTCGTCGAACAGCGTTAATATTGAAATATCTCGGCAGTTTTCCGAGAAAAACAACGAATATGTGATTAAACAATGATGCACAGGTAGTCACACGTGTAACAGCAAGTTTGCAAAGTTTCGTGCAAGCACATTTGCATTCATGCAACGAGCTAGCGACTACGTAGCGGCGGATGCACGCGCGAAAGTCGCGCTTTGAGGTGCAGATCGGTCGATAGCGCGGCACGTAGTATGTAGTATGTACGCAAACGTGCTCGTTCGATTAACGAATCACCGAACGAATTTAACCTGGACTGACTTATTGCCTCTCGATAACTATGCCCCTTTTGTGCCGCGGCCTGACTGAGTTATCGGCTTACCAGCGACAATTTGGTAACCGTCTGTTCTCGGTGAAAGTCCGCGGCAGATCTCCGCGTGCCTCGTTTCTACTTTGATATAGTTGCAGTCTCTTCGCGCTCGAAAGTTTAAAACAGTGAGTGAAAATAACCGAGCGAAGTAACGGTTGGCCATTTCTTTCACAGGCCTGATGATGGAGTCGGAGAAAAAGATCTTCGAGATGATGAACAAGAAGGCGGCCATGTCGAAGTACTGGATGCCTCTGGTTTGGGCGACCAACATCATCAACCGGGCGAGGAGGGAAGCACTGATAACCAGCGACCAAGTAGTGCAAACCCTCCTGGTCGAGCTTAGCGACATCCGGAAGAGGCTTGGCGCGCTCATTGGTTACGACACTGTTTGCGTTCCTCTCGTTTACACTCAGGTGAGTATCGCGATACTCTGATGAACCGTGTCAAACACGTGTCCCCGTGTCATGGATGTTAATATCCATGTTTGAAAGGCGAACAACCTTCGTCGAAATGAAATTATTAGAGGTATCCATAAATACTCAATTATTGTTACTTTTCTCTTGACTGAAACTGTCATTTTTTTTTTCTATCAATTTGTAATTGTTAGCAATACAAGTCTGCAACTAACTAGTTCTCCAAGTTTCGATAACTCGAAATGAACTATATCATTACGATCCTACCAAACGCACGATAAAACCCTTCTCATGAAGATAGTCATTGTTTGTTTCGCTTTAGGTTGTCGTAGATGATCCATTTCTCTTCTCCAAGTTTCGATAACTCGAAATGAACTATATCATTACGATCCTACCAAACGCACGATAAAACCCTTCTCATGAAGATAGTCATTGTTTGTTTCGCTTTAGGTTGTCGTAGATGATCCATTTCTCTACGGTTACGATCCTAGGTCAAAATAGATCTGTATGCAATCTGGTGAGCAATGAAGTGCAAACTGTTCGTCGAAGATCTTTGTACCTTGCTGATCAAAGTTTCTTGATAATTCCTGTACAGTTAACCTTGGATCAGACTCCACTAAAGATTTTTAAGTCAAATTTAACTGGTCCACTTCGAGGCGTGTCAGACAGGTCATAATCATCAGCAACANGAGAGAGAGAGAGCAATTTACCCGAGAAATCCTTTATTTCACTAGTTTCCCTTTGTCTACCAAATTGGTTTTCATTTGACTCGAAATGCGTTCTACGATCGCTCTATCGAATTCTGAGCAACGTTATGCTTTTTTTTTTAATTACAATAGACTATCCTGCGCCAAAAGTTGAAATTTAAATAATTCATATAATTTTCTTTATCTCTCTCGCGTTTAACGTTTTCACGTTAAAGAAACGATAGCGGCTCGCCGATAGCATTTTTTTTTAATTACAATAGACTATCCTGCGCCAAAAGTTGAAATTTAAATAATTCATATAATTTTCTTTATCTCTCTCGCGTTTAACGTTTTCACGTTAAAGAAACGATAGCGGCTCGCCGATAGCGCACGAACGAAGAAGAAGGCAGCGCGCACCGCATGGTCAAGGACGACGAATGAGTCGAGCGGCAATCTCACGGCACCGTGGCCGTCGATACAGCGGAAATAATTTTCACGGCGCGAGTTCGACGCGCGATCATCTCGATCCTCCTCGTACACGCGGTGATCAAAGTCTAAAGATAAAACGTCGATTGTACGTCTCTGTTGCCGGCAACCAGTCTTTGCATAAACAATCGTTTCCTGACGACCTTCGATGAGAAAGGCAGTGCTCTTAAAACGAGCTCTCGCTATCGTTCCATTCAAACAGAAACCTGCTCGTCCGCGCGTTCACGCTTGAAGTTGCACGCCCTTTGACAAAGGAACCTTTCACCTTCGCTTGGAAACGATCAACGTTTCGCGATGACTTTGACTTTTCTACACTGTCGCAGTGACTTTCTCTGTGTTCGTCGTCAACTGCAGCGTAGCCTAACCACGCCACGTCCTCGTGTTAAGTTTCGTAAAAGTATTCTTGAAAACGAACGAAGAAAGCAACTCGCCGAGCGAAGCGATATTTATAGCGACGCGAGTAACGCTACTTCGCGTTTGTTCGCTATTCCCCGAGCACACAGAAAGTGTACGATACTCGTGTTCCAGGAATCGAACAATATGACGTAACCAGGCGATAGTTACCTATAAATTTCTGTCGTTTGATTAAATCACTCGTCTTCCCGACAATGCCGCGTCCAATGGGGACGTTTGGTTAGCGAATCGCGTTGTTTTTCCTTCCTTTATCGCGCCTCGTGGGAAATTTTACGACAAGAAAAGTTTTATTTAGTCTTCAACCCAAATTTTTTTTGTATCATCTACCAGCAATTTATTATCCTCTATCCTTTTTTCTTAAGAAGCAATAAGAAGTCTAGTTTATGTGAATTATTCGAATGAGTATCGACTGACTCCGGTTTTCAGAAATTCTTCTGTTGCAATTATCAGTAAATTATAAAAAGAAGAAGTCCGAGCTGTTGGCTAAATTTAATTGCGACAGTCAAGTGCAAAGGGTTAATCGAATGAATTTGAACACCGTGTTTATTCACGTTTTCCAGGTAGTCACGCTGTCACTGTACGCGTATTTCTTCTCCGCCTTGCTCGGCAGACAATTTATCGAGCGCACCGACGTTGGGGGCGGGAAATACGAGGAGCCAGACATGTATTTCCCATTTTTTACAGCCCTGCAGGTAAGAGCATTACACGTACTTGAAAAAAAAAGAAAGAGAAAGAAGAGAATACGATACAATCGTCGACAAACGGTCGTCCAACAGTCGCAGATCGATACAACCTGTTCGTTTCAGTTCTGCTTTTACGTGGGATGGCTGAAAGTAGCCGAGGTATTGATCAATCCATTCGGCGAGGACGACGACGACATCGAGTTAAACTGGCTGATTGATCGTCACATCAAGGTACGAGAACGACTTTCTTCAATTCCGTTCGAAGAATTTGAAATCGAAACTCGGCTCTGTTGGTCCGCGAGATCGACCAACGTTGATTCGCGTTAACGATGACGTTGGCGTTTATTTGACACAGGCTGGATACATGATCGTGGACGAGATGCACGAGGAGCATCCAGAACTGTTGAAAGATCAATACTGGGACGAGGTCGTGCCGAAAGATCTGCCGTACACGGTGGCCAGCGAGCAGTACCGGCGAGAGGAGCCGAAAGGCTCAGCCGAGCATTATAAGGTCAAAGAGAGCGACGCTCTGTACGCGAACGTTATGCTAGGCACACAGATCCACAATCACGTTCAACATCGCAAGACCCACCAGGATGACATGTACGCCGATTACGTAAGTGCACGTCATTAGATGAACTTGAAACCTTCGACATGCAACCGGCTACCTGTATATTTAGCGTCACGATCCAGTCGCAAACGCGGCGACAGAGGCGTTACATATTTATTCATACTGTTTTTCAGGAGAGCGTGGACACACCGTTGGTCGAGCGAAGGAAAAATTGGCTGCAACGGCAAATAACCAGAATGGGCTCGGTGCGTAGCTCCTCGACCACTTACAGCAGCGGCGGTGGCTTCTTTTCCAGAAATCGTCACAACAGCGTTTACAGCAGCCCTGAGACCGGAGGTTTGCCACAAACGAACAATCCGAACCTCAAGATGTCTCTTTACGACAGGCTGGTCGGACGGAAGAGCATTCGGAGTCAAAGAATGGGTCGACAAGGCAAGTGATTTACGCAAATTACGTTACAGACAAGATGGGCACGTCGTCGTGTCTTCGCACTCGACGAAATGGAAACAAATGGAGACAAATGAAAACACGAGCGATTTCTATGCAAACATAGATGATAATAATAATAATTCTCAGCGCGTGTCGGCAGGTGCACGTTCGTCGAAAATATCGTTTGCCGTAGTCACTTTGATTTCCAAGCTGTTTAAACGATAAATGATACGATCTTACGTAACATCGTCACGTACACACGTCAACAGTGTCTCCCGTTTCTACGAATTAAAGCCGAAGAGTCGATGCCTCGGGCGCGTACCGCGTTATTCTTCATGATATCGCGTGACAGAGATTCTTCGACGTTGTCTTACGAAAAAAAAAACGCCTCGAGAAAAGAAA
This sequence comes from Lepidotrigona ventralis hoosana, assembly GCA_002806875.1. Classification (NCBI taxonomy): domain Eukaryota; kingdom Metazoa; phylum Arthropoda; class Insecta; order Hymenoptera; family Apidae; genus Lepidotrigona; species Lepidotrigona ventralis. Next base: position 4,292 of record NIPQ01092175.1, on the reverse strand, counting down.
AAGAGCGAATAACTTCGATCTATCGTTGCCCGAACGATAACCGTATTCCCGTTTTTTCTTTCTGCGCGTTCCAAAGCGCGGCGCGAAAAAGATCTTTCTATGAAAATCTCTCGTGGACGTTCGAATCTTTTTCTCCGCCTAGCATGCGGTGAATTATGCAACACGTAACCTTGTGTAATCTGAAGAACGATTTCCGCAATTGCGAATCGTTGTTCTCGAGAAAAAAAAAAAAAAAAAAAAAAAAAAAAAAAAAAAA
>NIPQ01092170.1:0-23759 GCA_002806875.1 Lepidotrigona ventralis hoosana | reverse complement strand
ATAAATACTAATGACTATTCATTATAGAAACTTAGTGACAGCGAGTCAGAGTCGAATCATGAGAATGATGAAGATGAAGAAGAAGAAACTGCATCTTCAGAGGAAACCAAGCAGACAGAAGAAAACGAAGATATTCCAAGTGAAGAAAATAATACAAGTACAACGAAAAATATCATGAAAAAAGAGGGAAAATCAGTCGACAGTCAAGCTACTGCAAGTAAGGAGTCTTCAGAAACACAGCGGATAGAGAAGAAACCTGCCACGTTTGTGATACTGGAAAGGAAGCCAGAGATCCAGGCAGCTAGATTAAAGAGGGAAAATCAGTCGACAGTCAAGCTACTGCAAGTAAGGAGTCTTCAGAAACACAGCGGATAGAGAAGAAACCTGCCACGTTTGTGATACTGGAAAGGAAGCCAGAGATCCAGGCAGCTAGATTGAAGCTGCCAGTGGTCGCGGAGGAACAAATAATAGTAGAAGCGATTAACGAAAATCCCGTCGTGATAATCACCGGCGAGACAGGGAGTGGTAAAACGACACAGGTGCCACAATTCCTCTATGAAGCTGGCTACGCCAAAGACAGATTGATCGGGATAACAGAGCCCAGAAGAGTGGCAGCTATATCCATGAGCAAACGCGTTGCCGAAGAAATGAATCTCACCGAAAGAGAAGTTTCGTATTTAATTCGTTTCGAGGGGAACGTTACATCAGAGACGAGAGTCAAGTTCATGACTGACGGTGTACTATTGAAAGAAATACAAAGCGTACGTAATCATTACCGTAAATTGAATTTACGGGAGCATTTGAAAATAACCTGGAACTTGGATCTGAATTTTTAACATTTCAGGATTTCTTACTGACGAAATATTCGGTGATCATCCTGGACGAGGCGCACGAACGTAGCGTGTATACTGATATTTTGATTGGACTGCTGTCGCGAATCGTACCACTCCGGAATAAAAGAAAGGATCCCCTGAAGCTCGTAATTATGTCGGCCACGCTGCGAGTGGAAGAATTCGTGGAGAATAATAAATTGTTTAAAACAAAACCGCCAGTGTTGACGGTGGAATCGAGGCAGTTTCCTGTTACGATACATTTTAATAAAAGAACGAGCGTTAATTACGTTTCTGACGCGTTAAAGAAGGCCATAAAGATACACACTCGCCTCCCTGACGGTGGGATATTAATATTTTTGACAGGTATATATCTATATTACGGAATTACTTCTGAACTTGTTATGTTTCTATTTTAAAGATGTATACTGTAAATTTAGGACAACAGGAAGTAAACTTCATCGTACATAAATTACGCAAAGCTTTTTCCACAAAGAATAAAAAGGAAACTGCAAATACGAGAGAAAGTTCACAGAAGACTGACGATTCTTTAAAGGAAACAGAAGATGCCGAGAACAAAAATGATAATAGTAACGAGAGTGATAACAACGATGATGATGACGACGATGATTTTCGTTGTAAGGAAGCCATCCGTTACAACAAACTACGACAAAAGAAGAAAATTCAATTGCCAGACATTAATTTGGACGAGTAATACATAATAAAACTTATTTATTAATTCTTCGTAATTGTATTGTTTATTAACTCTTCGTATAATTGTATATTGATTTTCAGTTACTCTGTAATTCCTGCCGACGACACTTACGAAGACTTAATTGGAGCGGAGGATGACGAGGAAGTACAATTAGACGAGGATGAGGATGAAGATGATGACGTGGTTGATTTAAAAGCTTGCGCGAATGCACAACCAATGTGGGTTTTGCCATTATATTCTCTGCTTCCGAGTCACAAACAAGCAAAGGTAATTAAGAAATTTAGGAAACAATCTAGAACGTGAAATTTTATTTNTGATTTAAAAGCTTGCGCGAATGCACAACCAATGTGGGTTTTGCCATTATATTCTCTGCTTCCGAGTCACAAACAAGCAAAGGTAATTAAGAAATTTAGGAAACAATCTAGAACGTGAAATTTTATTTTTATAACATAAAAATCTGTTCTTTAGGTATTTGAGCCACCTCCAGAAGGACACCGTTTGTGTGTAGTAGCCACAAACGTAGCAGAAACTTCTTTAACTATACCCAACATAAAATATGTAGTAGATTGTGGACGTTGCAAAACGAGAATGTACGATAAAGTAACTGGAGTGAGTACGTATAAAATCTGTTATACCAGCAAGGCATCAGCTAATCAACGAGCGGGGAGGGCTGGTAGAACTGGTCCTGGCCATTGTTACAGGTATTTGTATCGATATACAATTTTAAACTTTAATTTTTAATTTCTCTATTACTAATTTCTATATTTACAGATTATACTCCTCGGCAGTGTTCAATGATCAATTCGAACAATTTAGCCAATCAGAGATTCAAAGGAAACCTGTGGACGATTTACTGCTACAAATGAAAGTCATGAATATCGATAAAGTTGTCAATTTTCCATTCCCAACTCCACCAGACACTGTACAATTACAAATGGCTGAGAAAAGACTAATAATACTTGGAGCTTTGCAGCAGCTTCGTTCTGACAAAGAAAGTTCCTACAACGCCAAAGTGACGCCACTTGGTCGTAGCATTGCCGCATTTCCAGTAGCTCCTCGTTATGGGAAAATGTTGGCTCTCTCTCATCAACATAATCTTCTTGAGTACACGGTCTGCATGGTGGCTGCGCTTTCTGTTCAAGAAGTATTAATGGAAGCATTCGAGATGGACGGCAATTCTCGAAATAAATGGCTGCAAATGAGACGTTTTTGGGCTGGCACCGGAAATAATTTACTTCTTGGTAAGAAACTAGAATTTTAAGAATATTGAGAAACAAATATGATATTTATGAAGTAAAATTCTACACGAAGGTGATCCGATGGTCTTAATCAGGGCTGTAGGAGGTGCAGAATATGCCGGAATTAAAGGGAAATTGCTTCGTTTCTGCGAAGAACATGGTTTGCGACATAAGGCAATCGTAGAGATTCGAAAGCTTCGGCAACAGCTAACGAATGAAATTAATTTGAATATCCAAAATCTGAATCTCGTTATTAATCCACAGTATGTATTGTAAAAGATAGAGATTGAATCAGATTTTACGGATTTAATGGATTCCTCTCTTAATTTAATTCAGAATAAAACCCCCAATCGATACGGAAGCCAAATTGCTCAGACAAATAGTTCTTGCTGGAATGGCTGACCAAGTTGCAAGAAAAGTGATGCCAGATGAAGTCAATGAAGACCAAGATAAGGCTAAATGGAAATATGCTTACAAGTAAGAAAAGCTTTGTTATATTAATCAGAGCCGAATATATATAAAATTATATAATTTTTTATTTAGAACAACGGATATGGAAGATCCAGTATTCATGCATTCTTCGTGCGTTCTTCGAAAAACCTGTCCCGAATGGGTAGTTTATCAGGAAATATATGAAACGAATAAAATGTATATGCGCGGTGTCACTGCTATAGAACCTGAATGGCTGCCTAAATTTGCACCATCTCTTTGCCATCTTGGAGAACCCTTGACTGATCCATCACCAAGGTCTCTTTATTTTATTTTATTTTATTTTATTTTTCTTTCTAAATTTTAATTATTTATACCAATGTATTTATACAGATATGATTCAGAAACTGGAAAAGTAATGTGTAGTATGGCAGGAACATTTGGAAGAGCAGGTTGGAAGTTGCCAGTAATGGATGTAGAGTATCCACTGTCTGTAGATGGGGTCAAATGGTTCGCCTGTTTCTTTTTAGAAGGGAAAGTATGTCCAAAATTGAAGCAGTTTGTTTCTTCGTTGTTATCAACCCCCCAAAGTGTTAACAAGACGTGGGCTAAGTAAGATTTCAATATATAAAATTACTCAACATTAAATTAATAATTAATACACATTAAATGATGATCATTTTAGATTAATACCGCGAACACAACAAATGACGCAATTGTTACTATCTCGCGGAATTATGTCAAAAGAAAAATTATTAGAAACCTGGAAGGAAGATAAAAGTTGTTAGTACATGTTTTGTAGCGTGTACATATATATATATATATACACATAGGTTCCGAGTAAACACTAAAAATGATTATTATTAATTTCAGTTCTTCTGTCTGCTTATCAAAAATGGTTACCAGAATCAGCTCATGGACACGTTACAGTCCTTTGGCCACCTGTGTGATAAATATTGTATGTAGTATTTTATATTATAGATTGTGTATCCATACTTGTATATTGTACATAGCTATGTAATTTAACAAATATTTTTAATACAATGACATATATTTCAACAATCGTTTATTCAATGAAACTGCAACGTTGCATATGATTTATATACAACTTAACTAGAAGCTCCGCTTTTGTTTTTTTTTATATATTTTTGTATGTGGCACTTTATGTGTTATTCAATTTCAATGACTGTAACAATACTTTTTTTTTCAATGACTGTAACAACTACTTTTTTTTTTAATAAATTACTGTCTTAAACCTAAGTTAATATTTAATATCCACAAATGGAACACAGTGGTGCACAAAATACGTATAATGATAGAAACTATAATCGATATTTACAATTCTTTTGCAGTTTCACTATAAATGAAAATTTGCGCATAACACTAAACGTCCATTATTCTACACAGTAGAAATAATTTTCATTTAAAATCATTGGCAGTGCTATGACATCAGTAACGTTTCAACAAATGTTCGGAAACGCCAATTATCTCACTCTGCTTTCACTGCTCTCTTTTCTTTCCTCTTGATCGGATTTTTTTTACAATCTCTATGAACATTGTTCAGATCGAAAGCTGCCTTTATATTGTCCTACAAAGCAAGTATTTCTGTTTGATAAGTATATCTAATATTTTTTGAGATCACAAAGAATTATATTACACGTACCAANAACACTAAACGTCCATTATTCTACACAGTAGAAATAATTTTCATTTAAAATCATTGGCAGTGCTATGACATCAGTAACGTTTCAACAAATGTTCGGAAACGCCAATTATCTCACTCTGCTTTCACTGCTTTCTTTTCTTTCCTCTTGATCGGATTTTTTTTACAATCTCTATGAACATTGTTCAGATCGAAAGCTGCCTTTATATTGTCCTACAAAGCAAGTATTTCTGTTTGATAAGTATATCTAATATTTTTTGAGATCACAAAGAATTATATTATTACACGTACCAGCGAAAAAAGGAATTTAACTAATTTGCCCTTGTGATCCGTGTATGGACGTCTCTCTATCTCTTTACCTTCTTTAAATAAAATCAGAGTGGGAAGCTGTTTACTAGTGCTAGCGTCGCTAATGTGGTACTTTACTGCAGCATCTGGATATCTTCCTATGTCTACCTTTCCAAATTTCAAGTTCTCCAAAGCGTATCTACGGAATCATCAAGTATTATTTTCCAAAATTATAAAATATTTATGAGGCAAGTAATCCACTGTTACAAACTCTGCCGAAAGCTCGGAGAATATTGGCGCGAAGTTGACACAAGCTGGGTTCCAGGCTGTATAGAACGCGATCAACCAAACGACTCTTGTATCGCGGTGCAACTCCTCTTCTAATCCGTTTGCTCCGCGCAAATAGGTCACTTTCTCTGGACCTTGATATGTTGGCTCAGGAAACACCAGACCACATACTATAATTATTAAATTCTATAACTCTCATTTCAACATGATGTAATATTAAATAAATACATACGGATGAATATAATGGCAAATATTATTCCCATACGAATGTCTGCATAAAACCAAAGGATGAGATTGGCAACCTTAGTATACACAAAGCTGGATGATAAGTAGCTTATCATAGTTACACTTCCAGTTTTCCTTGTCCTTATCATTATGACTATCATGAGGAAAAAGAGAATCTCCGTCTCCCTCTGAAACAAGAGTACATCATTAGATACATGTTTTACACAGGCAGTCTAGCAAAATGGTGATTGTGTTTACATTCAACTCACCCCATCAAGCTCACACTCAGCTTGCGCGAATACATAATTACACACAATTGGAACGCGTTTGGATACGACGTAGGAAAGGCTGAGCAAAATGTTTATAAAGTAATATGGCTTCAACAGAAGTCGCAAATCTTTTTTCAATGGCATTTTCCTCTCTTTGGGCGATTGTATTGTAGGTTAGGTTTACGAATTAACAGTTCCCAATTTCGCGAGGGGGTGGGTGTCACCCTACTTTATTTCCGACAAGAAATATTTTTCGAACGATCTACGAAGATATTTGAAATTTTATATAACAATTCAATTTTCTTTATTCCCTTTTTTTTTATGACGAGGGACGGAGCAGTCTTCAATGACGATTACGATTTGCTCGTGTCAGCTCTCCCATGTTTAGACAAACTTCAAAAACATTATCGCGCAATTTCCTCGTCGATTGTAATACAAAATTATGATAAAAACGAATAGACATGAAACGTAATATCATATTAAGGAATTAAATGATAATTTAACTCTTCATGAGTAACTCGGTAGTCTGATTGGCCGACGAATTAATAACATTAAGTTGATGTACATAAATTGTCTTGAATTTCCCTGTTGGATGATTAAATTATTTTATTATTATTTCCCGTATGGTAATAATGATATTAAATGTTGATAACAAGTCAGTTCAAGTTCTCACAGTTGTTATTTAATTTTTTTTACCATCTGCTTTTTCGATGATCAATTATTTATTATTAATCTTTCGTCATACTTCATTAAATTGATTAGTATAATTTAGATAAATTGTATTCGTAACATATTACGAATTCGATAAATTAAATTGATATTTGATGAATTACTGATTGAACCAGTATTATTATTAATAATTATTGATAAGATCACGTAATCAATCACGTTCATTGGACTTGGATATCTTCCAAAATTTTCCATAAACACGATAAGGTTTCACATTTTAATCAAGTACATCTGATGTAACATCAAGTACATCTGATAACAATGTGTCTATATTATTGGAGCATTCTAAATAATTGTTACATTATTTACATAATTACATAAATTAACAATGATTCATCTATTCTGTTTACAATTTGTTTCTAGTACAGTTCAATAACACCTACAGATTATTAACAATGGAAAGCATTATGTTAGAATGATGTTATAAATGTACATAGTCTGTTATCATAGAGATATATCCCAAAGATATATATATGTATCACATAGATATATACAGCGAACAAAGATCATTTATTCTCACAAATACTTCATGCTCATTGATAGTTGTCGAATCAAATACCAAACATGAAGCACCTAGCTGTCTACTTAGTCGCATGCATTTTCTTAACATTTTGCCAAAATGCATCTGCTTTGAACAAGAGTATCCCTCTGGTAGTCATTACTTGGGATTATAAAGATGCTACGCAAAAAGGTAATATTACGTTTTTACCTTTATAAAAATGACATGATGATATTATGGTGAAAATCTGTTTTCAGCATGGAATGTTTTAAACAATGAAAAGAGGAGCGCCCTAGATGCTATAGAAGAAAGTTGCAGTCTCTGTGAAGAGCAAAGATGCAGGACAACTGTAGGGTATGGAGGCAGTCCAGACGAATCTGGTGAAACAACTCTGGATGCTGTAATTATGGATGGGTACATCTATCATTCATTTAAACTTATATATAAATATTACTTTTAAATATAATGAATTATTTATCCGAAAATAGAGTAACAATGGACGTGGGTGGTGTAGGACTATTAAGAAATGTGAAGAATGCCATTTCAGTTGCTCGTAAGGTTTTAGAAAATACTAAGCATTCTTTACTCGGTGGAGACCTGGCTACAAACTTTGCTGTGGAAATGGGATTCAAAAAGGAATCCCTACAGACAGAAGAATCAAAAAAAATGTGGTTGCAGTGGAAAGCAAACGCATGTCAACCCAACTTTTGGAAGGTAAATTATTCTCAATATATAATAATTTTTCATTTAAAAAAAAGAGAAGACAGAAATATACACTGTATGAAGAATCAGATATATTGAAATATGTAATTAAGGATTATATAAGAAGAGAAAGATTAGAATACAATATAACAAGAGGGAAAAAAATATTAAAAATACCGTGATAACATTATTAATTTCTTTTATATTTCAATTTATCTGATTGTATGAATGACTGACATATAAGTTTTATTTATAGTTTTATATATATGTTTTATTATAAATGTTAATGTGACAGGAAATAATAATAAAATTGTAAGACTAAAAATATATCTCATATACATCATAAATTTGTCCATCTAAAATTGTACGTGTATCATCAGAACGTAGATCCGGATCCAAAAAGGAATTGCGGCCCATATCATTTAAGGAAAACGAGGGAGAATACCATGGAGAAACACGTATCGTACGCGAATGAAGAGAACCACGATACAATCGGTGTTGTAGCTATAGATTCAAACGGACATATAGCAGCAGGTACATCAACTAACGGAGCCAAAAATAAAATTGCTGGCCGCATTGGGGATTCTCCTATAGCTGGCGCAGGTGCATACGCTGATCAAAAAGTTGGCGCGGCAGCTGCAACCGGTGATGGAGACATCATGATGCGCTTTCTACCAACGTAAGAAACTCATTCAGTGATTTACATCATGATTAGATATTTTATAGGAGATTTCAAAATGTACAAATGTACAAAAATACTAAAATATTCAAAGTAAAATTAATAAATTAAATATACCTAAATATACCTAAAATATTCAAAGTAAAATTACAATATTTAGTGGATAAAGCATTTCTATTTAGATATTTATTTGTTTGCTTACATTTAGAAAAATATAATATTACATAGTTTTTGCAATTTGTCATACATATATATATATATATACTTTTTTTTTTTAGTTTCCTGGCTGTAGAGGAAATGCGCCGCGGAGCTACTCCAACCGAAGCTGCGACTACAGCAGTTAGAAGAATTGCCGAGCATTATCCTACATTCAGTGGTGCTGTGATTGCGATAAACAAAGACGGAGACTACGGAGCCGCCTGCAACAGAGTCAACAACGGTTTCCAATACTACGTGGCCAATCCTGAACTTGGACGAGCAACGATGCACCTTGCCAATTGCATAAATACCGAATATGATGTAATTCAATCCTAAAATCGATCGACATCCTCTTGTAATTTCTTTCGAGCGATACTTGTATATTTTTGAATGAAATAAAAATTGCAGAACTGTGAAATATGATACATGATTACCTAAAGGAAAGAACAAGCCAGAAATTGAAATCGCAATTTCAGTCATTGAACTAAAATTCATATTCAAAAATACTTGAAACGCTTTCCACCAGATGGCAGTACCGCTGCGATATTTGTTGACAGAAGTGACGTTTTTACGTGTGAATATTTATCTGGACAATTAAGCGAGACAAGTACTAATTTCTTTCCAACCAATGTGCAATTTGCAATATTAAATGTACGTAAAACATGCACTTCAATTTATAATTTCGAAAATTTTGTTCATGTCGCGTTAAATAATGTTGCTAATTAGATGTTGGTAACCTAACCTCAATATTTCAGAACATACGTGTGCAATAACAAAAATGCCAGAAACAACAGAGGAGGACATGGGAATGTCCGTTCGTTTAACGAACGATGACTTCCGGAAGCTGTTGATGACACCAAGGGCATCTGTCCCATCTGCAACTCCTGCTTCAGTACCTGGAACTGCTAGAGATGCCAGCGCAAAGACTGCACAGACACCAAACGTCAGTGGTGGTAGTCGTGCAGAGTTACGAAGGAAGAAGAAGAGCTTCTATGCCAAGCTGAAGAAGCAAGAAGAGGATAAGATGGCCGAGTTGGCGGAGAAATACAGAGACAGAGCTAGAGAGCGCAGAGATGGCACGAATCAAGATTATCAGGCAGAGGATCCGATGAACAGCGCCAGCGCATATCGCGCCGTTGCACCAGATTTGAAGTCAGGAATGGACGCGGCTGAACGCAGAAGGCAGATGATTCAACAGTCAAAATTCTTGGGAGGTGATATGGAGCACACTCACTTGGTAAAAGGCTTGGATTACGCTCTCCTCCAAAAAGTAAGTCTGCTCTTAAGTAAAAGATTCCTCTCAGCAATAAATATGTTACAAAGAGTATTTTATTTCACAGGTACGCAGTGAAATAGAAGCGAAGGAGCATGAACAAGAGCAAGAAATGGAAAAGTTAGTGAAACCAAAGGAGAAAAAGGACAAGAAAGAGGCAGAGAAGAAGGACGACGAGATGCAATTCAAAACCAAGATAGGGCGCAATGTTTATAGAACAGTTATGACCATGAAGTCCAAGCAGATTGAAAGAAATGAATTATTCACTCCTGGCCGTATGGCTTATGTGATAGAATTAGACGACGAAAATACAGATGTAGACATACCAACGACTCTGATTAGAAGCAAGGCAGATGTGCCTACTATTGACAATACTCCTACCCTGACGACGAACGACATTGTAATAAATAAACTGGCGCAGATTTTATCCTATCTTCGTCAAGGTAACCGTCATGGTAAGAAAGGAAAGAAGAACAAAGATGGAAGGTCCAGACCTGACGATATGAACGACATGGACATTGCTCCGAGGCCACAGGACGAAAGTATCTATGGAGACATTGGTGACTATGTTCCGACCATTGACAAGAAAGATTCGAATCAGCCAAGAGAGAAAAAGAAAGGTTCTTACTTTGACAAGCCAGAGACTGGTTTGGACACGGATGATAAAGCAAATACACCACAGTTACCAAACGTTGCACCTTCCAATTCAGATATTAACGCTCCGAAGAAGGGTGCTCTCCTCAACAAATTAGCTGCCGAGCCAGAAGGCTATGCAGAATGTTATCCAGGGCTGGACGAGATGCAAGACGCCATAGACGATTCGGACGACGAGGTAGACTATACCAAGATGGATCTTGGTAACAAAAAGGGCCCAATCGGCAGATGGGACTTTGATACACCTGAAGAGTACAGCGAGTACATGAACAACAAAGAAGCTTTGCCGAAAGCAGCGTTCCAGTATGGTGTGAAAATGGCTGATGGAAGAAGAACGAGGAAGTATAACAAAGAAAAGAATGAAAAAGCTGAATTGGACAGAGAATGGCAGAAGATCCAGAACATTATGAACAAAAGAAAGCCCACAACGGTGTTGGACGGTGCGTCGGAATTCAAAGTCCCTAGATATTGAAGCGCTTTTTGAATTAATTTCAATTAAAGTAAATATCACACGTAGTAGTATGTACGTTATATATGTATGCGTAGTGTATACGCTATATATGTACGTGTAGGATGTTACATAATTTGTTTATGGCTATCACTTGTACAAAATCAGAGGCACAATAAAAGACTGTATAATATTTTTAAAACGATGTTGTTCTGCTTTATTATTATGAAATAATGTCATTACTGTTGCAACTTGTAATCGAAGGCTTATGCAAGATTTTTCTTTCGTCGCGGGCAAAGATCTGGACATTCGTGACCTAAAACCGACTAAAACCAGTACGAAACGAAAATCGTGCAAGCAGTCTATAATGACCTATGACCAATTGATAGGGGGTTTACCAGAACCCATTTCAACTGGTAGAAACTTGTAATTGATGATAATTTGTTAAAAAAAAGAAGAAGAAGAAAACGATTCACAACATGTTGACGTATTCAAGATATTACGCGTTACTACTCCAGAATGAAATAAATTTGTTTACTAAAACCTAGAATTCTCATCATTCTCCGAAGAGAATGATTTCTTAGTAATTTCTTTCAGTACCGTTATTTCGTAATTAATTTGATCATTCCAATGAAATAACTGAATGTATAAAATTCGAAATATTTATTGCACCTTGAAAATGCTAATTGAAAAATGAGCCAACTTATATCGAGAATATATTATCAGATTGTTACTTATCAAACTACCTTAATTTCGAATTTGAAAATAATTTACAATCGTTCATTCCTTGATTAATTACATTCATCATGAATAAATGATATAACACTTTTAGATAATTATTAATTAAATTAATGACTGTTAATCACCATCTTTTTGGGTAATTAAACTTTTAGAATTTAAGGTACATTTCTAACTTTTAGAGTATTTCATTTCTTATCTACGTTTCGCGAAGACTATGGTAAATAGGAATGCAAATATTTAACGACTCACATTCCCAGCTACGACTGAAAATTACTCATAAAAATGAAGACATCTATTTTATCAACAAATGCACCATGTTTCTCTCTAATTCTCTTTAGCATTCAGATACGACTACTCTGATAAAAATAACTATTTAACAGAAATTCGTCATATAAAAACAATCTAATATAACGAATAAATATCCGTTCAAATGTCTCTTCTAAACATATTCCTACAATTTGTCTCAATATAATCGTAACTTATCCCACTATAATACTAATGAAATTACGAAATATTCCCAATAACAATTGGACATGATCTTCCGAAACGAGAAAACAGACTGAATGAACCATGTAAACGGGCAATGGAAAATCGAAATAATAAACGAAGCGTACAGATAAAAAAAACGAATTGAAGAACATTCTTGACCCTGATGGCTGATACAGTCAGCTTATATAAACGTCCTACGTTTCAGTACAGTTCAGATAACTGCAAGTGTTGCTAACCGTCAGCAGAGCAATTGGTGAAGTGAACGCATGACAACCGGAGAACTGTCGACGTTGATTTTCTTTTCTGATGCTGTTCCTGAAGAGCTTCCTCTCGATACGTTCCTACGCCGTGAACACCGTAAGCCAATTGCCTGAAATTTTGTAAATATTCACATGTTTACACTACTTTGCGCTTTGATACACGAATAATTGAAACACGTACAAACAGATAGAAAGTAGAATAATAGTTGGTGTAAAAGCATATTGGAAAACGTTTCTGGTGTTAGTAGAGGGCATTACGTTTATACTGTATATAAATTTAACAACACATCCATGGTAGATAGAAGTAGGTGTTTCTCTCTATCTTGGAGCATACTTTCTCCTTTGCACAGCTTCTCTCACACTTCTTCTCAATCTTCTCTTTGCAGCTCGCTTGAAAGTACAGTGAAAGTTAGAAGAGTGCATTAAACGCGTTGCAAATAGGTACGTATATATATATATTATATATATATATGTATATATGATGCATATTACACTGTAACGCTTGGTGTTTTGAGTGTTCATTCTAAGGATAAAAATCTGGGGGAGAAACGGACATAGCGAAGTCAGTAGTCATACCGATTTATCGGTCGGTATCTTCCTAACATTTCTTCCATTTTAATATCTCGCTATGTTCGCCTAAGCAGTAATGCAAAAAAATGTATCATTCGAATATGTAAAACGAATGAAAATCGAAGTTCGATTTCGACATTTAGACGGCAATGGCGCAACTGAAAGTGGCCGTAATCGGCCAGAGCCCCTTCGCAGCCGAGGTGTACAAGCTCTTGAAACAGAATGGTCATCAAATCACAGGAGTTTTCACCATTCCCGACAAGGGGAACCCAGAGGATCCTCTAGGTAGGAAAATTAACAAACAAACCAACAAAAAAAAAAAAAAAGAAATCTGCCAATTAACTTTTCAGTAGAGTGACAATTTGACACGACATTTACTGTCCAGTATATCATGACAAACATTGTTCCTGCAGCTGTCACAGCAAGAGCTGACAATACTCCAGTCTTCAAGATTAAATCTTGGAGGAGCAAAGGCGTGACGTTGCCAGAGATCTTCGACTTGTACAAAGGAATCGAAGTGGACTTGAACGTCCTTCCATTCTGCAGTCAATTCATCCCCATGGAGGTGATTAATCATCCTCGCCACCGCAGCATATGCTATCATCCGTCAATACTGCCGCGGCATCGTGGAGCTAGCGCTATCAGCTGGTTAGTGGTTTTCAAGTAATCGTAATAACATGTTATGCAGTCGGCTAAAATAACGAACGAGAACGTTCGGTGGCACGATTTACTTCTCGTTTATCACTTGAAACGAAAGAGGGGAGCGTAACAAGACACTGACAGCGCAAATCGAAGCGCGCACCGGTATCTTGGAACCGGTTCGACTTTCGAGCGTAGCATTATCGCAGCGCATGATATGTGTTTGTACATAATTTTTGTCGCGGAATTAGCGAACGAGCGATAAGTATCGTCAGACAAACGGTGCAATCGTCCTCTGTAATTTTCTTGCAGATAGCTCTCAATTTTCTTAATTTTTTTTTTTTTGTATCTTCTTTAGGACCTTGATAGAAGGAGATGACACCGCAGGCTTTTCCATCTTCTGGGCTGACGACGGCCTCGATACGGGGCCGATCTTGCTTCAGAGGTCCTGCAAGGTGGAGCCTAACGATACTCTGGACACTTTATACAACAGCTTCCTGTATCCCGAAGGCATCAAGGCCATGGCAGAGGCTGTGGATCTTGTGGCCAAAGGACTCGCTCCGATGGCTCCACAGACGGAAGTGGGAGCCACTTATGACCCCATGTTGAACAAAAAGGAGCTTCAGAAGATAGATTGGACGAAGCCTGCGAAAAGAGTGCACGATTTCATTCGTGCCTTGGACAGCACTCCAGGTGCTTGGACTACTATTAACGGCGAGGAAGCTCGTCTGTTTGGATCTACCTTGTGGAACGGTGATAAGGCACCCGAGCATGAAATTGAAGTCGCTCTAGAGGACAGAGTGGGTATCGTTCACGGGGGTGGATTGCTGATCAACACCGTTGACAATCAATTTGTCAATGTAGAGAGGATAAAGATCGGTAGTAGAACCATCCTTGCCAGCAAATTTGGCCAGCAGAGTGAAAGTACTGTGCTTGAGTTCACTGACGAGGAGAAGAAGCACATAGAAACGTTGAGGCGTATTTGGGAGGGCATTCTAAAGGCAGACGTTGACGAGGACACTGACTTCTTTGCCTGCGGTACATGAAAGAATATTTCAATCAATATCAAAGAATTAAAACTTTCGTTGTAATAATGAATTGGTCTGATAGATAGTCTGATCTTTCCTCACAGGAGCAGGAAGTATGGACGTTGTAAGGATGGTAGAAGAAGTCAAGGACAACCTCGGAGTGACCCTGCAGAATATCGACGTTTTCATGGCCCCGGTGTTCAACGAGTTTGTCAACACGGTGGTCCTTGCAGTCAGAGGTGTCTCCGCTGCCAAGGAGATCAAGTACGACGCCGTGGAAATGCAAGTGAACAACATGAACCTGAAGTTCCCTAAACAGTTATTCATAAACGGAGAATTCGTGAATGGCAGCGGAAGGCCTCTGAACACGGTCAACCCTCACGACGAGAGTGTGATCTGCTCGGTTGAAACTGCCACCGCAGATGACGTGGACAAGGCAGTCAAGGCCGCGAAGAAGGCCTTCGAAGAAGGTGAATGGAGCAAAATCAGCGCCAGGGAGCGTGGAGCTCTGCTTTTCAAGTACATGTCTTCCATTACAAGTTTCGCCTTCGTATTCGTTTTACAATGTATTATGAATTATTTTATGATATCTAACGTTCCTTCAGATTGGCAGATCTAATGGAGCAGCACAAGGAAGAACTGGCTACCATCGAGAGCATAGACTCCGGTGCAGTCTACACGCTGGCTCTAAAGACCCACATAGGAATGTCCATAGAAACCTGGAGGTACTTCGCTGGCTGGTGCGACAAAATCCAAGGTTCCACCATACCGATAAGTCACGCCAGGCCAAATCGTAACTTAACGTTCACTAGAAAAGAACCAATTGGCGTCTGTGGCCTTGTTACTCCTTGGAACTATCCATTGATGATGCTCTCCTGGAAGATGGCAGCCTGCTTGGCAGCGGGCAATACCGTAGTGATGAAGCCAGCTCAAGTTTCGCCCTTGACAGCACTGAAGTTCGCAGAGTTAACTGTAAGAGCTGGTTTCCCACCTGGAGTGGTTAACATCGTGCCAGGAAGCGGTTCTGAGACTGGGAACGCCATTTGCGAGCATCCTCTGATTAGAAAGCTCGGCTTCACCGGGTCCACGCAGATTGGACAATCCATAATGAGATCCTGTGCTAACAGCAATCTGAAGAAAGTGTCCTTGGAACTAGGTGGCAAGAGTCCTTTGGTCATCTTCGAGGATGCTGATCTTCAGCAGGCAGTCAAGATTGGGATGGGCAGCGTATTCTTCAACAAGGGAGAAAATTGCATAGCTGCTGGTATGGTATACAAAACAATTAACGAAAGGATCGTTAGATTTAATGATTAAAATATACCCCCTTCGTTTTGAAAATAGGTCGGCTATTTGTGGAGGAGACAATTCACGACGAGTTCGTGAGAAGGACAGTCGAAGAGACTAAGAAGATCTCGATAGGAAATCCTCTAGACAGAAGCACAGCCCACGGACCGCAGAACCACAAAGCTCATTTGACCAAGCTTCTAGACTTCGTGTTACATGGAGTGAAGGAGGGAGCTCGACTGATTTATGGTGGGAAGAGATTAGACCGTCCAGGCTGGTATTTCGAACCAACGATCTTCACAAACGTCACGGACGACATGTACATAGCCAGGGAGGAATCTTTTGGCCCGATTATGGTCATCTCTAAGTTTAGCTCGAGGAACATGGACGAAATGATCGCCAGAGCTAACAATACAGAATATGGATTGGCTTCGGGTGTCTTGACAAAGGATATCAGCAAGGCACTGAAATTCGCTGAGAAAATAGAAGCTGGAACAGTGTTCATTAATACTTATAACAAGACGGACGTGGCTGCACCTTTTGGTGGCTTCAAGATGTCCGGCTTTGGCAAGGATCTAGGTCAAGAAGCTTTGAACGAGTACTTGAAAACGAAGACCGTCACCATAGAATATTAGGAGATATCACTAGCCTCTCATCCATTTTCATTTTGCACTCTTATCTTTGCACTATTCTTCACGCACTATGGATACTACTACTAGATTTATAAATTTCGTTTTTATTTATATTGAATAAATTTATTGAGTATTTTTTATATTTCTGACATGACTTCTGTATTCTTGAACTCCGGAAGATAATCGTTATCTCTTGAGATGTCTCCCAAGAAGTAAAAAAAAAAATCTCGCTCCCACGCATGCAAACTACGTAAACAGTTTTTACACAAGCCCCGTTCTAGTCCCTCTTTCGAAACTCCAGATGCTCCGACATGGTTTTTTGTAGAGAAACAATATGTTCCGCTTCTGTGGGTAGTCGACTGTTGCACCATTATTTCTTTCCAACATCTTTTTGTCCCTTTCCCTCCTATGGGTCTATGTTTTCAAAAGCATCATTTTCGAATATTGTTCTGCAACTGTTCTGCAAATGTATTATAGAATATTTCTTAAGATTGATCCTAAGCTGCTTCAGCCCATTCTACTTGTACAACAAAGTATTGCAAAAGGAAATTATGCAAGTTACACAGATTATTATAAAAGTTGATATATAAATCTTTCATTGTAACAATTATGAAACATTGTCCGTGATTTATTAAAGTCTTTATAATGAAAGACCACGGAAGATTTTGAAATCTTCGTACTAAGGTAGTTAACAAAATAGATCAAAGAAGAATATTTTTATTATAATTATCATCGTTTAAAAATCGCTTCAGACATTAATCTTCTATTTCAAGTGATAATTCTGTAGATACATAAAAAATGGAGCATATAAAAAGAACGTTAACTAGAAAATAAAGTAAGAGAAACTTTCCAAAATGTTAATGGTCACGTGTTGTTTCTGTGTACCTGAATCCAGTAAAACTATTACAAAAACTACTATACGAAAGGAACAGTCTGTTCCCATAAACGCATCTCTCTCTTCCTCTTTCGTTGTTGCTTTTCTATCCCAGACAATAGCAGCTCTATTTTGTGACGGGGTATCTTGGCTTCCAAAAATTAGTTTCATATCCCTGGAAGGAAAAGGAAGTAAGAACACGAGACGAATAAAACGAATAATAGGAATGGAAACTGGTGAGATTCTTTCTGACGTTCGGTCACGAACACGGCTTTTCCTCACGGCTCTCCTCGGAACGAATGTTCGTTGAAATTTTTTCGAAGATTATCGAATTAGTTCGACGACCGGGCGACTACGGCATTCTCCGTGCGGCATTATTCATCGTGAACAGGAAATGCAAATTTTCCTCTGGCCCGGCTGTGCCCCCTCGCCTCTTAGGACACTGCTCTCTGACCCTTTCCCAGTCCCCGTTGCTTCCACTCTCTTCCATATACTTCTATTTATCTTGTTTTCCCATCGTGAACTCTTCTTTCCCTCTTTTAGGCAAATTCCAGGCGACGAACTTGCGATCAACTCTAAACGCTCACGATAGACTATTTCCACGCTTTAGAAAATTAAATCGAAATCCCGCAGATTTTACATTCGCCTCGACTGCGAAACTGTCGCATAAATTTCCCCGAAACGCGTCGAGGGAAAATGTTCTTAATGTTTCTAGAAAGCAGAGCACAGCTGTTAATTTCTGTAACAACGACCGCGTGAAGGAAGACCAGCCGATGCGCCCCGATAAAGAGGAACTGCAGCTCGTAGAGGTCGCGTTTCCACTAAAATTAACGCGGCCAAAATTCAATTCGCGATCCGCTTAACAATTCCATTGGCCGGCTAACGCATCCCGTACATCCATAGTGAGCCCGCGGGTCCCCTCTTCACTCGGAGGATCGCACCACGTGTTTCTTTCTCTCGGGATCCTCCCTTCTCCGCAGCTGTTCCGTAAATCAAGTTCAGTGTTCAGTTGCCCTCGAGACACCGTGCTGTGGATGACAGTGGACACTGTACAGTGTCCACTGTCATCCATAATTTCGCACGTTATCTGACTCGACAATACCGATTCGAGATCGTTTTAATAATAGTGCAGTGCAGTGTCGAAGTAATCCATCACTTATCTTCAGTTTTATATGCATCTCAGTTTCTCCTCCGTCTCGATCGTTTGATTGTTCTTTATCCGAGGAAAGAAACGGTCTTTGTATGGCGAGTTTAGAAGTAGCAAGTTAACACGATAGTGTTCAGAGGCTATTTGTAATCTTCTTTGTTCACCGTTTCCCTTCAGTTTGGTGTTTAATACGTGTAAATTTCATTCCCTCGAATATGTCTGTTTCATATTTAAATTACACATTACTGTTCTTTGATCTTTGAACTATCAATCGGTTTTGAAAAGAATCGTAGGATAATCTGACAATCTAGAAATATATATATTGTAGGCTGAAACTTCTCAAATGCATGAGCAACGTTAAGCTTTCCTCTTCAGTTTCACGCTACTTGAAATTGAATGGTAATAATTTGATAGATGTAATTAAAATAGAAATTCAAATGCTTCCAATGAAGTTATTGTTTGAAGTCCGGATGTCACACAGCTGTTGTGTATGGTAATTATAACGTGAATCTAAATGGATTTCCCAGACAGGTCAAGGCTTGGCTTAACTAGCCACGCCACTCCAAACGTTCCTCTTAACGTGCCTTAATTTTAAACACAGTTTAGAAAGCAAAACTTACGAACGGTCGTTTATAGCAGTGAAAATTAGATATTTAGGAAGTGATACATACGCGAGCTCACGCGTGATAGGGTGATGTATCGATGCTAGCTTGTTGATTCACTCGAGAAAAATCAACTACACAGCGTGGCGTGCATGAGTCATCCTGGGTCACAACAATAATACTAACTTGGAGAGATTCTCGTTCCGCTCTGCCAGGGAATCGTCAAGGCGTTTCCGACTGGAGGAGGTTTCAAACGTTAGGTCAAATTTTATTCTTTTCCAAATCAGTTTTTTTTATTTTTTCTGAATTCCTATTTTAATTTCAGCTTTCCTTTGAAATTTTTGAGTGTGTTGCTCGTCTTAATGATTATCAGCTACCTTTCTGGATCTAACTGGTTGTCTTCATCCTCAATCATATCTGTCGTTCAAATTGAAATAAATAAAATGACATTAAAATTAGAAAGCATCAAAAGTTCCTCTCTTCTGATCTTCAATTGTAAATCTCCAAAATGCAAAGGTGCGTATCATACTTTTAATTCCTAGAATTTAACAGGCGGATTCGATGGTTAATAGTAAAAAGAGAATTAAGCCGTTCGAAANAGCTACCTTTCTGGATCTAACTGGTTGTCTTCATCCTCAATCATATCTGTCGTTCAAATTGAAATAAATAAAATGACATTAAAATTAGAAAGCATCAAAAGTTCCTCTCTTCTGATCTTCAATTGTAAATCTCCAAAATGCAAAGGTGCGTATCATACTTTTAATTCCTAGAATTTAACAGGCGGATTCGATGGTTAATAGTAAAAAGAGAATTAAGCCGTTCGAAAGTTTTGTTTTTAAGGGAGAGACCTTGCTTCTGGTTCGATTAGAATAATAGTTTTTGAATGATGATGTGGATTCTTGGATGTTTCCCTGCCAGTTTCTTTTCAATTCTATTTATTGGGTCAGTTGGCACAGTTTTTCCATGCATTGCGATTCAATTCATTTCTGAAGCACTCGTGCCAGCTGAGACTGTTATCAGTGGATTCTTGGATGTTTCCCTGCCAGTTTCTTTTCAATTCTATTTATTGGGTCAGTTGGCACAGTTTTTCCATGCATTGCGATTCAATTCATTTCTGAAGCACTCGTGCCAGCTGAGACTGTTATCGCTGTACTAGAAAAAACATTCCAGGTGGTCCTGTAAAAGCGGGTCGACTGAATGCATTTCAAAGGCCCCCACGTGGTCCCCCTATGGTTGCGCAATCGTTCGCCCTATGAGCAGAGAAGCCGATGATGCTGAAAATTACACGCCACGTTGTTTAGCTACTGAGAAAGAAAAAAACTTGTTTGTCGTCGATCTCTTGTTTTTCACATCTTTTTTAATTGCTGTTAAAATTAGTCCTCGACCACACCTTCTCACATTTTTATACGCATCTCTTATTGATGGCTTAAAGCTTGTGAAAATCTCTCATTGATAATTCAAACAGCCACAATGACTTTGCAGAAGACTCTAGACATTCCTTTCATATTTTTTCTTCTTCAAAAATTATCCAAGAAATAATTTCAGAATCTTATCTCTGGTGTGAATACACGCTATGTTTGAAAGTTGAAAACGGATAGAAGAATGAACGCTATAATATGCGTAACACTGTGAAATTCGACGACAGGCTCGTCCTCACCATGCGTGAAGCAGATGTTCGTTTTTACTTGATACCAGCCAGCGTTTCGAGCTGGGGAGTGTTGCCGGCCTTTCCACGGGCATCGCACAGGGAAAAAGGGGCAAGCAGAGTAACGAAAGGGAGGGAAAACGACGAGGGTGACGGTGGCTAGCGAACTAGAAAAATTCTCTACATTCGTGTCAAGAAGGAGAGCCTAGCTCACTAGCTCTCTCTGACTACTGGCTGATCCTTAAACATCAAAGCGGCGTTTACCAAGTCGGGCTTTGCTTTTCAATTTGATCAAAACTTTGTGCACGTCGACCCAAGACGAGGAACAACATCCTACGGTGGAAAAAAAAAAGAGGAGAAAAATCTTCGATTTGTTTTTGAAATATATAGATCAGCAAGAATGGATTTGGATCGTTTGTTTCCTAGATGGTTTGCAAGCTTCGGGCCATTGATACATACTAGGTTCCTTAATGGTTTCTGCAACGTGTTTTGAGCAAATCAAAGGTATGGAAATCATTTGTCTCCATTGACAACAATAGGATTATTGAAAGAGAAAAAAAAAAAAAAAAAAAAAAAAAAAAAGAAAGAAAAGAATTGATTTACCTTTGCAGATACTGTTTTAAAAGTATTCATTTAATATTTATTTTGAACTATTTAGATTCAGGTTTCAACCAAAGAGAGTTTCATCTAAAGTTTATGCAATTTTTCTTTCATGGGTTTAACATACACGTCAAACTTCCAAATATAATTTCATGTTATATCTGTTATGATAAGGTGTGTGACTCGTGACGAAGAACTGCAGAAAATTGTACATTTCATTTATTTTCAGCCTGGAGTTTTTCAAAGTGGAAAAGGAAATGCCCAAGGTTTCCATGTCTTTTGTTGTGCTTAGCTATGAATCTATCAAAGGTGATATCTCGTGCAGCTATCCGCCCCTTCCTGTTTCCTCTTTGCAACTAGCTGGGCTAATCTTTAAACCACAGCATCCTGTGGGTGTACAAATGTGAAGCAGTTATAAAGTTTCTGCCCGAGTGACAAAAATACTCAGTCAAAAGACACTCGCCCTGGAGTGTACACATCCGAAGTGGACCGAGCTGGCCCTTTACTTTTACATCTTTATATTCCAACATGGAAATCTCCATCATGGAGAATGTTATATTATATTGTGTGCACGATGTGACACGTGAAAGTTACATGACGTTACGTGTAAGTGTTCAAGTCTGAATCTGGAAGTCAAACTGGGTGACAATTAAGCATCGAGTAACGGGAGTAATTTGCATTTGCTTCTTGCAGTATTGTCACAGGGAGTGTTTCTGGAAAATGTTAGTGGAAATAATCTCGAAACTGGCTACGTTGCGGCTCGTCATCGGGCACTTTGCTGCTTTTTCAAATGCAAGCTGCCTTTTGAAGGGCAACACCGTACTCAGTGAATCACATTCAAGTGAACATTTTTTTTTTTTCTTTTTTCTTTTTTCTTCATTCACGTCGTTAGCAATTGCTGAACCTTTCTTTTCTTTCCTTTTCTTTCCTTTTTTGTTCTTTGTACAAGTGCCTAGAAATAAAAAAGAAAAAAAAAATAAAAGAGAACGTGAAAAAGAAGAGAAGATCGTGCCTTCGGTACGATTACAATAAATAATCATGCATTCCGAACAATTTGTCAACTATTCTTTTTTTCTCGTCCTTTATCAACAAACACACAACCCGCAGAGCTGCTCTCTAGTATTTCCTCTTTTACAGACATTTTTTTTTATTTCGTCTTAAATAATTATTGCTTATATATAACTATGAATTACCGAGAGAGAGAGAGAGAGAGAAANATTTTTTTTTATTTCGTCTTAAATAATTATTGCTTATATATAACTATGAATTACCGAGAGAGAGAGAGAGACAGAAATAGACAGAGAGAGAAAAGAGAGAAAGAGAGAGAGAGTGTATGATCGTATGAATGTTGTTAACGAAAAAGATCATTGCGTCACGGTAACTCGATTTATAAAATGAAAAAATTTCTTGTGAACGTAACAGTAATTTTCTTCCTCCTTTTTTTCTTTTTTTTTTTAAATTATATATTATTCGTCGAATAATATAAAGTGCAATGTCTGTTATGCTCGTGGTGAATGCAGTTACAATAGGAAGGGGTCTAATTTCATCTTTTTGTCGCAATTAATTTAAAAGAAAAGGAAAATTAAAGCAAAGAAGAAGTAGAGAAAATGAGAGGTAAGAACGTAGAAGAAAAAAAAAAAAATGAAAATCTAGCGCTTATTTTCCAGTAATAATAAGGCAATTTCGATTTTTTTTTTTTTAAAATTGTTCGCGTAAAATTTGTCATCTATAAAAAGTCAGTCTCATTTTTGTCTACGACGTGCTGTGATAATAACATATTTCCATTACAATTTATGTACAACTTGCGACGATTCTTCTGGGCAACGATGGTGCTTCACGCTTTCCTTAGCTTTTGCTTGAACTTCTTCAATAATACACGAATATCGATTTGAGGACCACACTAAGTTAGACTTTCTCCAATATTTTATTGACATTCCAGAGCGGGGAAAAACAGGAAAAAAAAAGGAAAAAAAAAAGAAAAAGAAACTGAACGGTTTAACAATGTTGCTTCACAACCATCGTGGCCCAACGCTATTCGGAGAGCACAAGGAAACACAGTCTCCTTACACGTTGACTCCGATAAAAACTTCTTTTTTTCTTTTTTTTTTTTTTTTTTTTTTT